>JAEPRD010000219.1:0-40756 GCA_016758985.1 Mucor saturninus | reverse complement strand
CTCACGGTTTGCCGGTAAGATATTTTTAAAGAAAGAAATACCTCATACAATGCTAATTCGGTTCCAAGGTATGTCTGGTTTTACTGATCAAGAAGGCAACACGGAATTAAGAAACATGCTCAGCAATGTCTACACCGAGGAGAAGAAAAAGGCTATTTTACAGAACCCTAATCGTTTAGGCCACCGTGTTAAATGTAAACCTTCAGGTCTCTCTGCAAAGAACGAGCTCATTGAGGCCTCGAAAATCTATTTCAAAAGCGACAACAATGTGTTGGAAGGAGGTCCTGTTGAAATGGATGACTGCGATCTGGAACGTCGATACGAATTGATGTACACCGCGATGAAAAATTTCGTTACTGTTTACATCTTTCCTAAGTTTACACCGTATCCAGGTTTTACTTGGATGAAGATTGGGTTTAATGAAAGGGAACTGCTCGCATTGATTAGTGAGGATCATATGTTCTCTTACCTTGGAGCTGATAACTGTTTGCCTCTCTTTGCGTTTACCAAAAGTTGGGGGGCTAAAAATCTTTTGGTTGCTGCAATCAGAAACCGTGTCAAGTCAATTCTGAAGACGAAGGTGAATACTACCATTGAAATGTAAAGTTGGCATTGAACTGATATATAGCACTTTATTAGATCCAACCTGAAGCCCCGACGACAATCTTCAATGAAATAGAGGAGAGTGAAGACGAATTAGCAAGAGATGTCAATACGAGTGTTTCTGCAAACGAAGGTGACAATCTCGAGACGTTAGACTGTGATGAAAGTGACCAGAGTGAGGATGAAGGGGAGGAAGAAAAAATAATGGCTAGAGAAATTAAAGCTCTAGCCCAGAAAACTAGAGAGCGTGAGTTTGCTTTGGAGCAGGCTAAACTACGTAGAAGTACCACTTCTAGTAAGAACAATAAGGGTCCTGTTGCCAAGAAGCCGCGTAGACAAAAAAATTCATACGCCTCCAGTCATCCCTCCGTCGTTACCCCAACCACTAAAAAGCACATATAAACAGTCTTTTTTTTTCTTTTTCCTTTTTTCTTTTTATTTTTTATCTTTTTACATCAATAAATCAGTTTTTTTTTAAAAAAAATAACTTTTAGTCATTCTTGTTTCTGGAAAGCATGTAACTGAATAAACGCCTGGACTTACTTCTTTCGAAATTCCACTCTGGTAAATTCATCATTCCATCTCTGAAGTCCCTCCCCTTACTCATCTCTCCTTTAAGCCAGCATAGACAGGTGTATAAAGGCCATAATTGCAGTGTAATACGCCAGTACTATAAGTAAGTGTTCTTCGTTTATGGTTTTTCTTTTCTCTAATTATCTCTTTAGACTTACGCTTCCTGTTTTTACCGTTGTGGCGATTACTCTGTTTAGAAAAGGAATTAGTACGTATCAGTTTTGTGTCTTCTCATCATACACTAATCTAACATTCATTTAGAAAACTTTGGTTATCCCCCTTGTTTTTAAATTATACGTTGCTTCATACACATAATAATCAATCCTTGCATGTTATACCATGTACCGTTTACGTTTTAGCTCATTTAGGAAGTAATTGTCATGGACTCATTTTATCATGTCCTAGATTATGCCTTGATTTTTAACCCTTGTGAAACCTTGTCCTAGAAATTAATATCAGTATATCTTGTCCGCTACCAAACTCCCTGTAAAACCTTGTACCAAAAGTCATATCAGTATATCTTGCCCGCCACCGAACTCCTTGTAAAACATATCATTAATCTGTCTCTCAATATTTCTCCCGCTTTCTGTCTGACTCAACCTTAGTAAACCTTTTCCCGATCATCTATTACTTTTATTCCTAATCCAGTTTCCCGCCCGTGTCAAATCATAAATATTCCCCGAACCATCATATTATTCAATGCCAACTAAATCCAGCCTGTTACTACTCGTCAATTCTCAATTACTCATCCTTGTCAAGAATCTGCTCATGATACCTGTTCCGTAAAATCCCTTGTTAATTTATAATTTAAACCCATCGTAGTTTTTCCCATGTATAAGAAATAGTATAAATAGATGCTAGTTATTTATTAGAAAAACGCTATTCTGGATCTTAGTCCTAACCCCCTTCCTCTCTTACTAAATAAATTATATTTAATTCGAACCAATCTCCCCCCTGTGTCACCAAGTAGTCTTCCTGTTCTGTTCTGTCTCTTCTGTCCGTGACAGTAATCCTTCTACATAGCAATTTGTTCCCAAGCATCAAGATATAAATAAATCTTACTTTCATTCTTTTTAATAAAATATACAATCAACTTTTAAAACTGCAAACCAATTTTTTCGAACGAATGGCGAATTTAATGATTCAATATGTATAAACGAAAGTTTTTTATTTGGCTGAAGGCTGAAAGGGAGAGCGAATATTAAAATATATACCCCCTTAATTATGCATTTAATCCTGTTTTTTTGGGTAAATGTGTAAACGCTTACTATAAATCCGTCCAAACGAGTAAATGGGTAAATTTACCCAATTCGTTTTTTTGGGTAAATGGGTAAACACTTACTATAAATCCGTCCAAACAAGTAAATGGGTAAATTTACCCAATTCGTTTTTTTGGGTAAATGGGTAAACACTTATTATAAATTCGTCCAAACGAGTAAATGGGTAAATTTACCCAATTCGTTTTTTTAGGTAAATGGGTAAACACTTACTATAAATCCGTCCAAATGGACGGATCGGGCGAGAAAATTAGCCTTGGTGATCCCAATCAATACATAGATGTCAATATTCTCCCGTCTGAACCTCTTGCTTTTGTTTTTGTTTTAATGATTCTTACTTTGAATTCTCGTTTTTTGATAACAAATGAAATGCTTGAATTGATAATGGGATTTTTGAACGTTGCTCTTGAGTTGACCGAGATGAAATTTAAATTTCCCAGAACCAAGGCCACATTCGAAAAAAGATGTTCCGTCGACGAACTTTGTCTTTCTGGAGTTACTAAGTACGTCGATTGTTTAAAGTGTCATACTCTTTATTCAATTGATCAGACCCAAGATGAACGTATTTCTCGCCCCAATTGTAGATTTGCCACCAAAACCAATATGTACAACCAAGTAACCGAAAGGTGTGATCAACCATTGTATACAGTCAGCAAAAAGAATGTTTATTCACCCGCAGCTATTTACATGTACAATTTAATCATCATTATGTACTTTACGCAAGTTTTATTTGCGTGATAATTTTGCTGCCATGGTTAAGGCTTGGAAAACAAGAGGATTAAACGACGATAAAAACCTGTACGATGTATACGATGGTGACGTATGGAAGAACTTTAAGCTTGATGAGAACGATGAGGTCCCCTTTGTTGATCAATCTGACAACAATTTGATGCTTTCGATCGGTGTTGATTGTTACCAAAACTACACATATAGTGTCCATTTAACTGGCGCTATTTATCTGACAATTTTGAATTTGCCAAAGGAGATGAGGGATAGCAAAGACTTTGTCATTCTCTCTGGTCTTATGCCTGGTCCTCGTGAGAGTAAATTGGACGAGATAAACAATTATCTCGCTCCCCTTGTTGAGGAGCTCAAGGATTTGATGAATGGAGTTGAAATGACATTGCCGAATCGTTCAAAAATTACGGTAAAAGCTGCATTGACGCTTGTAGTAGCAGATTTACCAGCTGCGGCTAAGCTTTGTGGATTCGCACTGTACAATGGCATCTGTGCATGCAGAAAATGTGAACGTCAATTTTCTGCGGTGGTAGAAGGTGCTGCACCACGCGACTATTCTGGATGGGAAGATGAAACTTGGACACCAAGAACAAAAGCAAGTAATTTGACGCATGCATTGGAATGGAAAGCAGCATCAAACACTGCTCAAAAAACTGCGTTGGTGCAAAAACATGGAACCCGGTGGTCACAATTGCACTTGCTGGAGTATTTCAATCCTGTTGATTTTACAGTGATTGATCCAATGCACAATCTGTACCTCGGTACGTGTAAAAGGATCATGGTAAACATGTGGATTCCGGATAAGGATATTGTACTAGCTGACCGGGTGCGCATGTCATCTTTGTGCGGAAGAATCATTCTTCCTTTTGGATACAACCATGGGTCTATCGCCCGTAAGATGCTAATTGGTGATGGCTTCGGTCATATGAAAGGTTCAGAATGGCTGGTATTCAGTGTCAGGTTGTCTCCTGTAATTTTAAAAGGTATTTTATCTTCAGTAAAGTATGACAACTGGATGCTGTATGTAAAAGCGTTGCAGCTACTATCTTCAAAAAGTGTTTCTCTGGTGGATTTAAATGCTGCTCACGTTCTTTTTTGAGAGTTTTGCAAAGGATTTACAATCATTTACGGCAAAGAAAGATTGTATCCTAACATCCATATGCATCTACATATCAAGAACGATGCTTTTCTGTTTGGTCCTCTCCCGTCGCATTCAGCATTTTTTTACGAACGATGCAACAAGGAGCTTAAAAATATCAAGACCAATTCGAAACCTCTCTTTGAAAGAACGGTCATGAAAGCTTTTTTGAAATCAGTTCATTACGTGGATATGGTAAAATCGTTTCCAACTTTGGATAAAGGGGATGGGTTAGATACTAGAATTAAGAACCTGTTTATTGGAACTGATATTCATGGTACCCAAAAGTATTACACCGATAATATTTTAAAAGGTGAAATCGAGGCATCAAGCAATGATTTCAATTTTCCGGAATTATTTATTTTTCTGAAAACATCAACACCAGCATCTACAAAGAAGCAATTGGGTATGAAGCTTTGCCCGTATCAACCGTCAAGTCATTAAAATTTGGCATACATCAAATTAAAATGACTGGAATCCATTTCCATCATTTGAGCAATCACTATCGCACGTACTTTGTTGACTTTGATTTGGTTTTGACATCCAGCAATTACTCTTTTGGTCAACCATCCGATAGAATTCAAACAAAATCAACAAATGCAAGTCAATCAAGATACTAGGTAGCAAATACAACTCTAATGAGTCTTCCTCAGCCAGAGGGTGTTTCATTAAAGCGTATTTTGACAATCAAGTTCGACCAGCTCAAATACAGTAATTTTTCCGACATACCATTGCATTAGAGACTAAAGACGACAAATTCCAAGATTTTACTTTTACCTTTACTATTGTCCGATTTTATAAGCTACAACAAATACGCCTTACAACAAACGAATCCATCAATACTGAAGTATGTCAAAAAACATTTGAAGATGAATCCAAATTTTGCATTTTACCAGTTGCAAAAATTCACTCTCCAATTGGTATCTTGTTGAACGTATTTGATAACACAAACATTCTTATAAAAATCCCCAAACAGATTACAGAATAAACAAAGGTACAACACCAATGCATACATATATATATATATGAATACAAACAAAAAAAGAAAAGAAAAATGGCATACTTTATTACTAATCGTTTTTTGGAACATGCTTAAACCCATGCCCATTCAGGAAGCTTGGATTTATCCTCCTCGTCAAGGTTGCATTCCCTAAAAGCACGGTTACGTTTCTTTTTTTCTCCTTGTTTCTTCAAGGATTTCTTATGACGCAAATCCAAATCCTTCAAAAAATCATTGCACTATAAGATATAAATTAATTTTCATGTGAAATGTAAATATGTAAGTGCCAACGTTGTTGCTGCGCCATGATGGTGTCAAGACAAGAATAATAGCTTCATCATCTTTGTGCAACTCACCATCATCCTCATCAGACACGTATCCTTTTGCAAGGATATTCATGCAGTCTACCTCCGTACTGCGGTATTTGTTCATAATTTGAACTTTGTTTAATGCAAATGCATTTTTTCTGTTTTCCAGCTTCTATTATAAAGGTTTTGTTCCTCGACGGTTCTTTACTTCTGTTTTCTTACTTACTCTATTTTTTCTGGCAGTCATTTTTTTTTACTTTGCGAAGATCTTTTAGATCTTCAGGACTGAGGGCCATTTTCTTCTTCTCAGAACGAGCATGATTATGCATGGAGCGAATACATGCTTTGACAATGGATTTGCCCTCTTCCGAAAGATTCTCGTTTCTTTCATTCATAAAGTAATGAAAGTTACTTTCAAGCTTGCCATAACCCAACATTTTTTCAACTACTGGTTGATTACCAACATCAAGAGAACATCTTTCTTAAGTTCTTCAATTGTGGCAACTAATTCTTGCTGAGTATTACTCTGGCGAGATCGAACATTTTTTGGTTGAGCTACAGCATGCGGGACAGAAGCTTGAACGCGGGAAGTAGCAACAATTTCAGGGGGTGAAGTAGGTCACGTAGTTCTATTATTACTGCTGTTATTGTTATAAAGCATTTCGTTTTTTGAAAAAGGCAATTAAAAGAACAAATGTCATTTGATTTAACGCGGTAGGTATAATCTGAGGTCAGTTATGACGTTTTTTTTACCGCTTTACGACTATAGAAGATTAGATCTAATCGATAATTTTTTTTTTTTTGAAAAGTGGGTTTTTTTTGTAAAAATCCTTTTTCCTTTTTTTCTTTTTATTTTTCTTTTGGAACCATAGTAAGTTTATGTATTTATGTGCACAAGTTATCTTGACCTGATGTTCTCTTATTCAATTTGCAGTCTTTACTTTGCGCTTGTAATGAAAAAGGTAACAAAACAAGCAGGTTCATATTGTTATAATCACATGCTCAATCTCTTTTTTTTTTACGCATTAGACAACATGAATGGGAAGGTCTGAACGTGATTATTATAAACAACAAGATTTCTTGGTATTGATTTTGTCAAAATGTAAGCACTCAAATAAAATCACTCGAACCTATGTTAACTTTTTTTTCGATAGAAGTAGGGCTTGTAGGAAAAAGGATCATGATTTTCACGTCTGGTATATCAATATAACGCATGCAAAATGGGTAAACACACGACCGTAACCGCACTATAACATCATACTAACAACAACTTTAATCTGTTAGGATTTAGATCGTTTGTCTACAGCATTGTCAGGTTAAAGGTAAATTGATATTTAAAGAGTACATGTAATTTTTGAGACTAACGGTCTCTTTGTTTTTAGCTACTTGTTTGTATCTTTTTTTCGGTATATCACGTCATGTCCGCTTGTTCTGTCTGTCACAACCGCCGCTTCCTTCATTTGCCAAGCAATCCCATTATTACTCATCTGTTGTTGACGCTTTGCTCATGTCACGCTCTCAATCTACTTTTGTTTTCGCTTTTGGGTATACAATTAAAGGTATGTATGGTAAAAAAGATGTAATATCACGTCATAATTAGACCCAATTGAACCCGTTTTATAAATAAAATCCCTTATTAATAACAAATATTATCACAAATACCATATATAATTCGTAGTAAGAGCCCAATAACAAAGCCCCATCCATTGAGCAAAGGCGTCATTTACTATCATCTAAAAAATAAAGGCCAATAACAAAGCATCATCTTAAAATAAAAGAACCAATGACAGTTTATTTTAAGTTGTATCCTGTATCAAATAAGGCATAATACGGCCTATATTACATGATGTATTCTGTAAATAATCAGATACACGGGTATTGTATCCCATGCACGCACAGAATACATCACACGATACAGCATATATTTCTACCATAATACCGCACAGAATATGGGGTTTATTATGTTGTAACAAGTGTCAGGATAAACTGAATAGCCTGTACCGTATCCTGCATGCGCGGAGTATAACCAAGACTGTTGTACCAGAATATTATTCGAGATACGCCGTGTATCCTGCCAATATCATTGTAAAATTAAAAAAGTCTCCATCGAGTGTTGCGGGTTCAACCCCCATCGTCGACAATAAATTTACCCTACTCATATGCTTCAAAAACCAATATGGGGCTTTTTAACGCCTACGCTACAATCACTTTCTTCTCCCCTATTTCCAATATTACTAGTGTAGCAGCCCGTCTGTACCCCCGTCGCAATGAATCAAGTAATCTGGAAAATAAGTCGAGTGCACTAGGAAGTATTGAAATTCGTTTAGTAAAAATATTAATAGCTGTAATGGTTTTCCCCATATGAACATTAGAATTGTGCTAAAATCGCACTTATAAAATAATAAAATAAAATAAATAATCGTCGATCCCACATGATCGACTCATATACCAAATACAATTCATAAAAGAAAAGAACATCAACGATAAAAACTGAGTTGCCACTTTAGAACTCAGTTTGACTTAAGATTTCTTAGAACCATCGTCCTCTCAATTCTGACAGAACAATAAGACTAGATCATTGTTTACGAATCAATCCAATCATAAAGGCAATGACTGCTTAAATTTAAGGCACCATCGGACATGCATTATACCACCCAATGGCACCTTCACTAACAATTAGATAACCGTTTAAACCACAGATTCCAATAACTATAAATACCCTGCCGTCTACCATAATGTAGAACGGGACTAGTGTTCGAACTTTTCGAGCTTGCACCGATCTTGCGCCAGTTCGAACGAAGCTCGAACCGAGTTTTTGTACTCGAGCTTGCGCCACTTTTTTTGGGTTCGAGCGAGCTTCGAGCGAGCATCGCTCGAAGCTCGCTCGGCTAAAATGTCGATAGTAGTCACTTTAAAGTTAAGGTCCTTGAAAGACTAGTAATGGCATTTCCCCTTGATTTTCATCTTTTCTTTCCTTTACCATTTTTATTTATTTATGCTCTCATAATTCCAACTATAATGCTTTAAACTTTTATTTAATTCTACAACCAACAAACACATTTAGCATAAAAAATGATACAGTGCTGCACACTAATAACCCAACTAAGCCAAATTTTTACAGCAACTATAGTAACATGACGTAGCAGAATTAATTTAAACTTTCATGTTCATAAATCCAACTGTATTATATTTATAAATTTAGTAATAGTTTGATTTAAGTATCCGAATTTGGTGTTAAGGCTGATGAAAAAAAAGTTTTTCTTTTCTTTTTCCAACTTCTATTTCAATAAATAACAAATTTTATTATCATAACTTTCTGTAATTAACATCACTTTGACGTGCACTTTGTGTAATAAAAAGGGCGAGCGAGTTCGAGCTATCGTATTTGCAACCGAGCCGAGCTTAAGAAACTTCGAGCGAGCTCGAGCTTCAAAAAAACGCATTCGAGCGAGCTTCGATCGTGTTCCAGTCGAAGCTCGCTCGAGAGTTTCGATCTTCATTCCGAACACTAGTAATGACGCACTGTAAGTACGCCAAAGATTTTTGAATGATAGCTCTTTATGCGTGTTTAAGAATGACAAATTACCTAATATAGAACAAGCCTGAAGCAAAGTGTCTGTTTTTCAATATAGAAGGATGAGGGAAATCGACCGAAATATTATACCACCACCATATTTCTAATGCAAACGTCCCCAAACGACACTGGAAAAAGAAAATATAAAAGAGCTCGAGCCCATGCTCCTTCGGCTGTGCTCTTTAAATTCTTGTCCACGTACACTGAAATTCTTGTTCAAGTTGATTTGTCATCCGTTCCAACAGATAGCCATAACATGTCTAAGGATGCTCCTCGCAAAATCCTCCTAGCTATCTCAACTTTGAAGGGTTACACCATAATGAGTGGGTTCATGAAGAGCATGATGAAATTTTTGAAGATGCATTTTTCGGCGACTCGAATGATTTCGATGATACTGCCGGATTTGATGCGCCGGAGATAGATTCGTTTAGTAACAATAATGAAGGTATGTACAATAAAGTAATTAAATAAAGGAAATGATACTTACATGGCCCATATTTTAAGACGTTTCTGAAAATATCCCCACTTGTTGCCAAGACGACGAGTCTATTTATACTGTGCGTGATTTCTTCATTCCCTCCAATCCCTTTATTCCAGCTCAAGAATAGAGTATCCGCCTTTCGAATATTTGTAAAGATAGAAATATTTGTCGCAAAGGTCATATGCAACTGATAAAGTTATTCAATAACATTTTATCTGATAAGAAAATTGGTAAATATACAAACTTATATCATACTGAAAACAACTTATCAATAGTGCTGAAATATTTTACCATAGACAAATCGAGCAAGTTACCTGGACGTGAAGCTTGTGATAAACTCATCAAACGTGTGGTATCGATGAATCTTGTGAAAAAGCGTGAAATTTGTGCTACTAATTGACGTTTCTTGTATGACGCTACAATGGATGTTGTACATATTTCTTGTCCCATTTGTGAATGTTCTAGAAATATCAAGAAGGAGCTAAAGACCACAAATATCGCAGCCAAATTGTAGGAGCATTTAGCTTGTGATGATGTAATGGAAAGACTAGCATTCCAATTTGAAGAATATCTCAACTCTAACATTTTGCAGACATCGGAAGAAACTATTTTCGAGGATACCTTTGATGTACACCTCTATGCGAAATTTGTAAAAGACGGGTATTTTGACAATAGGCATGACATTGCTTTATAAATTGACATTGACGGCATTCGCAGCGAGTTTTTGAGTACGAAAATGACGATGATCCATTGTATAATTTTAAACTATGATATTTCGGAAGTAAGTAAAAACGACTCCAGCTAAATTAGGGTATGCTTACATCATCATAGCTTTTTACTCGAGAAAATAATTTCTAAATCTGTATTGTTTTTCACAAAGTCAAGGTCAACCTTAACTCGTATTTGCGACCGATTATCAAAGAATTATCTGCATTACACTCCAAGCCTCTTCTGGTTAAGCGAAATGGACAGCAAGTTGCAATTTGTAGAGTAGCAACTACGTATGTTTCAGGTGATGGTGTTCAATGTAACGAGTTGATGACTTTTGGTGGTCATTGTTCAACATATGGCTGCAGATTTTGTTTGACAAAGGGGAAGCATAGAGGCGATGTAAAAAACAAAGACGGGATTGTGGAGAGGGGACCCATTTTATGTACTTTCAGGATGCAAAAGAGTTGTTGAGATCAAAGGATAGTTTGTTGAAAATAGACGATGGTGAAGTCTATGTAAGTATGATAGTGCTTGCGTATATTATCCTCTTATTTATCATTTCATCTTATTAGGCATATAACGACTACAGCTTTAATATTCCTAATGTTTTTGTTGATCTCGCCTCTTTTACGTCGGTTGCTTTTCATCCAATTGATGAGATGCATCTGTATTCTAACATTGTCAAAGATGTTTTTTTCATGCTTCTCCAAAGTACAACCGTCATTTTAAGTACTGTGGAGTCCAACCAGATTATCCTTTTAAATTGTCAAATAACCCATTCACGGCCATGAAAAAGAGCATGGAAGGATCTAGGCAACTCATACCAGCATCTTGTTTCAAAGGTTGTCGGTTGGCAATGGGCCCTAACAATGTCAAGGCCCTTTATTCTTTTGCTGAGTGGATGGATTGGCTGCTTTATTGTGTATCTACCCTGATTCTATCACAGTTTAATGGCACTGTTGTGATTGACGGATTCCTGAACCTGGTACGAGGCATAACATTATCGTTGCAGTTCCGAATAACCGAAGATGATATCAAGCAAATCGACAAGTATGTGGATTCGATATGCACCTCTTTAAATTTCTCAAACTGATTATTTTCATCCGTTTCTTTACGCAGGTCCTTCAATCATTGGTTCCAATTTGTTGACAAGCTGATAAGCGAAAAGCGTATATCCAACTGTATTTACAACGTCAACATACACCAACGTGACCACATCACATTTGTTATAAAACAATGTTCGTTTGTGTGTCTGTCAGATCCATGGAAAGAGAAATAGGTTAGTCATATTAATTAACGATTCTTGATTATACCCTAACATACTTTTACAGGAGCTTCCAAAAAATGAGATCAAGAGTCAATGCTGGTGAAAATGACAACATCATTATGGAACGAACGGCTCTTTTTTCTTTCATGCGAAATACAAAGATGGTGAACATTAATCCAAATCCCCCCAAATTAGAAACCGACTTTTAGAACATCCTTCTGGTAATGTCGACGTTGGTCAGCTATGGGCTCAATTTTTTCAAGAATGTGTATTGACTGGTAGTGCCGATAATAATTGCCGTATTGATCGAGATCGCTTGACTAAGAAATAGTTTTTCAGTGTTTTAAAATCTTGCAAGAAACGTATTTTAAGTTTACCAGAGCCTATTCATCGAATCCAAATTAATGTGGAATCTATTCTTCCCGCTGGTAAGCTTTAGCAAGATTCACACGTATATTCTGCTGCCATCTTTAAACAAGGGTTATCAATTTCCATTGCAATACATAGTGCTGAGTATCTTCTGTTCCATTCGAATAACCAGACAAGAAGGTATGTTTTGGTTTTTTCCTCGAAGCTAAATTAACAATATGATAAGTACACACGTCAGAATTTTACAGGTGACTAACTGGTATGTGGGTAGGCTGTTATTCTGTTTGAACACGCATTTGATGAAACACCCAGTTTTTAGGCAGTACTTGAAGTCAAGAAGAGATATTCCGCTGCCTCCCCATCACCCTTGCATTCCAACTGTTGTACCCTACGAAAATAATGAAGAACAAAAAAAAAGTTGTCATTAACATTGCGGACATTGTGACAGTTGTGAGATTGCTGAAAATGGTGACACATTCAGTGAATGGAAAGAAAGTAACATACCAAGATTCTAGTTCTCCATTTGTCATTTGATCTTCAACTAGTTTTGATGAGAAAATGGAGAAAGCAGTGGGAAAAATATCTAACCATTGCTAATAAATAAATACCCTTTCAAAAAAAATTTAAACCACGACAGCATTTATTTTTATGGGTCTTTAAATATCCACTAACGGATATACCGCGCACCATTAATCATGAAATGGGTGACCTTTAGTTTTAAATGGACCTTTTTGTTTATTTAATTTTACGCAAATGAGTAACTTAATAGATATAGACGAATGCTTATCCAGCCAAGATAAATGAGAAAATTCGGGCAATTTTTGGGTTGTAAGGTGCCCCTGTATTTTTAACTCAAAATAGTAAGTATTCGCCCATAGACTGATGCTCGACTGCTTCAGGTAAATGTAACGGATAAAAACGCTTAAATTTTTGTGCAACCTTTATATTTTACTCACAATGAACAGACAGTTACCCCTGGACGGTAACTTACCTATTTTGATTAAATGAAGTTATCCTATTTTTTGTGTACCATTGTTTATTTACCCAAAATGAGCGAATATTCGGTCACGGGTAGCTATCTTCCCAGATTTGAACGGATGCTTCCCCCCAGACGGCTATTCGCCCATTCGTCCACTTTTACTTGCTTTAAGTTAGTTTTTTTAGCCTAGATAATAAGATTTTAGTGAACAAAGCCGGCAATATGCACTCCTTTTCAGTTCCTATTTGGTACAGTTACCCCCAATCTGAAGAACATCATATTTCAATTTCGTTGTTTAGACTCAAAATAAAAGTCAACAAAAGCGATACTACTAAATCAAATTCCGAAATACTGCTCAAATGAGAATGAAAAAAATTCATAAAAGGGTAAGTAACAGGTAACAATAAATTTACCCCAACGTTTTTGGGAAACTAATACCCCTTTTTGGTACGAAATGATCTTGGATTAATTTACAATCAAAACTTCCATACAAGCGAAAATATGTTAAGTTGTTGAAATGTCAAGTCAGATGCATTACCAAACATGTTTGTGGTGTAAGACGAACGAATTATAGATCTGATCCAGGGAACTTGTGTCGATCTTCTAAAACAAGAATATTCCACCCTACTACCCGAAACACTATTCAAAGATAACTGTAAAAAATAGAACTTTTGGAATATTGACTGTTTATAGCAATCGCAGATATAAAACATGCTAACTAATGCAAGAAATATAGTTCCAAAGGAATAAATACAAAAAACGTTAAACCTGACGAAAGACTTTCAAACTCTTTCTGGTGTCAGGAGTCTTTAGATGTTTTAATTGTATGTAGATGACTAGATTAAGGTAAAATTGAATTCACCTAACATTAGTCGTGTGTGAATAGTTTCGAGGAGTCAAACATCACTGAAATGAGTATATTTATTTTTTGCGGAACATCTTTTTTTTTAATGTTGCATTCGGTCATACAATACAAAAAGACTACATAGCTTCATAGCTTTAACAATACGATTATCATACTAAACACCAACACATAATTTCCAGAATTCCCCTCCCAATTTAAAAAAATAAAAAGATCTCTAAAGCCACTTTTGATTTACTAACATTTTTTTTAAAAAAAAGAATTTATTATCTTCAACCAAAAGAAGAACGCAAGCCAACAGTATACGCCGGCAGGACCGGCAAAAGATCCACAAAGGACGACACCGCAATAGACGACGAAACGTCACCAGAAAAAATTAAAGCAAGGACGAACGATTGCAG
This sequence comes from Mucor saturninus, assembly GCA_016758985.1. Classification (NCBI taxonomy): domain Eukaryota; kingdom Fungi; phylum Mucoromycota; class Mucoromycetes; order Mucorales; family Mucoraceae; genus Mucor; species Mucor saturninus. The sequence continues at coordinate 26,475 of JAEPRD010000219.1, read as the reverse complement.
ATGATGTAGGGGCAACATTCGTTTGTTTATCTCTACGCTGTCGCTTCTCACAAGGAGGAGGCGAAAAACGAGGAGAAGAAAGGGGAGCATCTACAGCAGTAGCTGCAACAACATCAGCTACAACAGCTGACGCAACAGCAACACAACGACCGGAGCCCCGACGACGAGGAGTGGTTACTGGGCGAGGCAAAGTAGCGACAGGAGCCTCAGCTACAACTGAATCTGCACCAGCAGAGCAACCACCAACAACTGAACCAAACTCAACACCAGCTGACGGCACGGAAGCAGACAGCAAACTATCCCCAGGAGGAGGCACAGACACACCGCAAAGCTCATCAGCGGCAGGAGCCAAAGCAGCAGAAAGTCCAGAAGGAGGAGGAGGAGAAGCCACATCCACACCCAAGAAACCGGATACCCCAGAAACAGGGACAGAAACGTTGTTGACCTCCATTGCAGACGAAACTGCAGGCAAGCAACCAATGGGATTGGCAGTGTCACCAAGGGGAAAAGCTTGACCAAAGGCCAAGGAAGTGACAGAAGAAGTCGAACATTCTCGACCAAAGCCGAGAGAACCAACGTCAGTCTCAAGAAAAGCTTGAAAAATGGCTTCACAGCCAACAGCAAAGGAGACAGAAGAAGAGTAATTTTGGAGGGGAGGACGGAAAGAAGGCATCCTACCACCAGCCAGACAAGGCAAACCAGCAACACAAGCACAGTCCAAAGAGTAACATGTCACATTTAATTTGATGGACGTGACAGAGGTCGACCGGACGGGAAAGGGTGGTTCATTGAACTCATGCGATCCAGAGGCAGCAAAAGAGGAAGACAGGACAGAAGAAGAAGAGAGACAAGCAGAGGACGAGGGTCCAACCAAAGAACAAGCCACGACAGAAGAGGGGCCCACAGAAGAAGAGGTGGCCAGAGAAGACGAGGAAGCCACGGGAGAAATAAGAGAAGAGCTTAACCCCAAAGGCTCAGAGGGGGTATTTTTGACGGCAGCCAAAGGTGTGATCCTACCATCACGAAGGACGAAAAGCTCACCAATTACAACCGTTGGTTTTTGACGGCATCGTCGACGAAAACACGAAGACACACCGAACCAACAAAAGAAAGAAGTCATTTTTTCCCAAAGGAAAAGTAAACCAAAGCTGGTCGTGTACCAGCCGAAAGAAAGGAACAGTTGAGCGCGGTGTGTAATTTCACACATTAACCTATTCATTAACAACATTAGCATCGTGAATAAGATGAAAATGTTACTTTTCTGTTTAAATACTTACGGGTCTGTATATGCGTTGTGGGGCATTTTATTGGACTTGTTTAAAGAAAAAAAAGATAAAAACAAAAAAAAAGAGACCACCCCGTTATAAAAAGAACAAGAGTTCTGCGTCTGGTATATTGATGACGTAATTTTTTGAAACAGAAAAATGTAACTCAGTTCGTAAGATACATATATGGTGTTATCTATCCAAGAAATGCTTCTTTATTTCTTTTTTTTTTTTTTTTTTTGTAGATCTCTATGCATTCCATTATGTTAATGTCTTTTTTCAAATTGGCCAATGCGGTAGTAGTGATGGCGTAATGAGCTGGTCTGAACATAAAAATGAGCAAAATTTACGGATTTTGCAAGCGACTTATAAAGCTTTATATAGTGGCTATATAACAACAATAGGCAGAGCCTGTTTCAGAGACGAAGACACCTTTTAACCAAAAATTACATGGCATTACGAATGCGTTCCAAAAATTAATTAGACTTAAAGGTATGATGGTTGTTGATTACTGGAAGGTTATTATTTTGAACATCCTTAGTGTATTTTAAGTTACGGATTGATAAAAGGTAAGCATCAAAAGTATAGCTATGGGTACCCGAAGGATCGAAAATCGAATGAACTACAGTAATTCTGTTATTATCTTTACAAATCCATAGGGTCTGGGTTTTATCAAGGAATGTAATGAAGTTGTCGAGAACAAAGAGGATCGAAGTAGGCAGGAGACATTATTATTAAATTTTTAAAAGCAGATCATTTATTCAAGAAAAGAAAGCGTGCAGAAAATAGAAGATGATCCCGAAATATATCTGATAAAGAAAACTGACAGAATTGAAATCTAAAAGCTATAATTGAAGGGAAATAAAACAAGAAATTAAATAAAACAATAAGCAAGGACAAATATCAGTCATAGCTTATGTGAGTCATCACATGAATTGGGAGAGCTGACAGATCAAGGAAGATAATTGAGTCGGTGAGAAATTCGAGACTAATAATAGCGAATTAAGAATAAAAATGGGATATTTAAAAAAGTGAAGTTATCAAACTGCAAAATTAAACAGAAGCTTTATTGCACAAATAAAAGGGGGTCTTTATATACACAGTATTTCTGACATTGATCACAGATGGGCTGATGACTGTTGTGGGTAGATTTATTCCAGATAATACTCGGATGTAATGATCCCATATAGAAAGACCATAATGAGACATCAATAACAATAACAATAACATTCATTCTTAAACTGTGTATGTCTTGTAGCACAATATTCAGGGGAAAATGTAGTTCTTAATAAAAATAGCTGTAGCACCTCAATGTGGCTAATGTAACCTGCATATGTTTTCATATCAATGTTAGTATCTAAATGCATGTCTTATACTTGTATGAAGGATGATATGAGATCAAGCCTGTATATAAACCAAACAATCAGTATTTAATATAAAGTATCAATAAGAATTATACTTAGGATTATCAAGTGGAAAATTTAAAAAGTGTAGATAGAGTCATATGTTAAGTATATAGCCTCAATCACGACAGTCGGAAAGCTGGTTACTCATAAGTATAGTTGGGAAATGAAGTTTATCACGATTATAACTGTTTTCTTTATTTGAATTTATTATTTCATCAACAGCTGTGAGGGCCTTCAAGTGGTACAAACAATCAAAAAATGTCCTAAAAACAAGCATCTTTGGTATTGCAATTGGAATATTTGCAGATTTAAAGAGTACCACAGTATTGGATACACCGGTTACCGTCAGAACATTGCAGTTAAGCAATATCTGAACAATTCAGTCATACGGGGGGAGCACCTAGGGACACTGGTTGCTGTTTCTTTTCTATTATCTTTTTCTTTCTTTTATGTGTCTTGACTTTTTTTCTATTGCTTTTAATCAATGTAGGAGACGCCCCAATAATAAGTTCTTTTCCCGAATCCGCAAATGCAAACTGGACAATGTTGAAAACTGGCGCAAGCGGTATAAAAAAGTTTTTTTTATAGGCGTAGGGAAAAATATAGATCCTTTGGACTTCCCGAAAAAAAAATTTGAACACATTCTGGAGTTAAACTACGCTGATCCTTTTTTTATTTATTCATTACGTGGAATGAATGTCGATCATAGCATCAATACCAGAATGAAATGGCCTGACCTCAATTTGGCTGAGATCACAAATATTGGTTACTTTATTTACCCTGGTCAGTCTTTAATATGAGTACATCCGTAACGACTATATTATCGATTGAAAGAGCAAAAACTACAGTGAAAATGATTATAAGATAGTAGAAAATGAAAGTTTTGAAGATTCTTAAATGAGAAGAGTATGAAATTGTGAGTGCAAATAGTTATACGTGGAAAAGACAATTGTAAAACGTTGTAAAGCGGAATGTTACACCTTGGTTCTTTCTATATCGGAGCGGACTGTATTATCGTAGATATCAAATGGTCTTTAGAAAATAATCAAAGTAAAGATAACCTTTTATTATGAGTTGAATAGGCTCGTATTTATACCTTTACGAAGCTGTGTCTAAACTAATAGTAGATCCAATCGGGATTTACTATTCAATCGTTTATCCATGTATTCTTATTCGTTCATAGCAATCTTTCCACAATTACGATCTTCAGTCTGTCTACTGAGATCTAATATTGGATTTCTATTGTTTCTATGATTTAATACATCTTCGATACAACACGGACCATCATAAAATTAATGTCGTAAGAAGTGATTCGATGAGTATGTTATGTATTGCTTTGAAACTAGTCAGTCAGGAATATAGTTTCCTACCTGGATCAAGAGAGCCAAAATTAATTAGTATCAAATATCACATGGTGATAATTTTGATGGATATACAATTAAATCTGCCCTAAAAAAAGTTAGGCTTATTTTGTAATTAACGATATCCGCCGAGCATTGCTTTGAAAAGAAGACGATGACTTATTTCAAGACTTGGATCTTAATAAAACCTATTCTTAATTTTCTCAAACGTCTGGTTCCGCAAATTATTTGAAGGTTTTTTTTTTTTTTTTTAGGTTTGACGAGCGTGTTAAAGAATCGTGTCAAAAGAAAACCCATAATACAACTGGGCAGAATTATTTTTTAGATTAGTCGGAATAGGACCAAAATGGTATATGCACATACATCCGAATGGTAAAAAGTAGAGAAGGGTCTATCTAAATAAAAGATTGAAAATAATAAACTGAACAAGGATTTAGCATAATGGAGTAAACATAGGGTTGTTTTCTTACAAAAAGCTGTTCAAACAGGATTCAGAATAGGGTCAACAAAAAAATGATACAAATAATTGTCAGTTTAAGTCTCCTCTGCGGTATCAATGTTATAGTTCAAGAAGACAGTGGATAGATACTGTTTACAAGCTACCGTGATCCACTTTATATTAGTTTTATCACACTAAAAAAGTTTTGGTTTATCGATTATTTTCATATACTAATGACTTCTATATAGAATACATGTTTATGTCACAAACCACTATGTCCTTTGATTAGCTTACAAGAGGTTACGTCGTATGGAATAAATTGCGGACAAATGCTGATGTGCTTTGTCGTTTGTTGAATCTTTCCGGTTTTTTTTTTTCTTCTTTTTTTCAGGAGCCGGGCAGTGCAAGAGCAGAACAAAACATAATAATTTTTAAGGCGAGGACAAGGATGGATAGTAATTATGTATATATTAGTATTAATATATGCATAAAATAAATGACAGTAGAAAAATACTTATTCAAAGAAGAGAAGAAAATACATAAGATGTTGGATACCGAAAGAAGAATAGATCAACATGCTGTTATTTATATTAATTGAAAGGTTGGGTAAACAAGGGTTCCGGTATGAGATTTATAGAGACATATTATTAGTCATATTGAGTTTGGGACATCTTTGTGGTAGCGGGCATAGGTACAGATAATTTTGGGGATAGATACAGAAGATATCATGGGCTGATATTATTAATGTTTTTTAAGGGAGCTCAAAGACTGAGGTACAAAGAAAACGGATGTTAAATTGGTTTTACAAGAAAAAGGAAAAACAGAGATATATTATTTGGAACAGAGACATTAGACAGGATACAATAGTGATGTTTGGCAGTGGCATGTGTGACAGAAGACAGAGAACAAGGACAGGTGGGACAAGAAAAATGAGTTAGCTTGGTTTCAATAATGATCCAGAACATTATGCATGATTATATGCGACTGAACCCTAGGCGTTTCATGGCACTTTTTTTCTTGAAATAAAGAAAAATAGTAAGTCAATATATGATTTAATGTTCAGCTATACTGTTTTGGCGTGCGCTATAAAACCAAGATGAATTTTTAATTTTTTTTGTCGTTTTTGGAAAACAGTTCATTTCTAATATGTCCATTTTAAACAATTGTGGAATAAACGATATTCTTTAAGGTAAGCCGTCCTATCATAAAGTTATTGGTTGTTTGTTGTTTGTTGTATATTGTATTAACTACATTTTAACTTTAGCTATACAGGTAGATGTCGTAGGCACAATCTCATAATTCCTGGTCTTTGTACGTTATGTACTCTGTTTGTAACAGCATATGTGTCTGTTTTTAACATTATGACTGGTAGGTAAGTACCTTTAAGACCTATCCTTTCGTTTTCAACCAGAACAAATGGCTTTCCAATCATTCTGGTTGAATCTTAGTTAGGTTTCCATCTTTTTTCTTCGATATCCATAACTACTTTCTTTTGTAATTTAATTAAAATGAAATTCCTTTTTTTTTCAACTAGGAATTTTTAAAATTTCTATATCTACAATGGTCGTAACCGCCGAAATGAGTACGCTCATTTTAGTTCTAGTCAATATGATTTTTCTAATATTAACGCTACTATGTTAATATTTGCTGACACTATAGCTTGTTCAACTAGGAATCAATCAAATATGTCAAATGTCGTCCTAAAAAATTGGTACAATTAGTTCACAAGTATTGTCCCAAAAAGTGATTAAAATAGGTTCAAAAATTGAGTGCATAAAATATTTTAGGGTGTAAACAAAGATGTAATTTGTTTTCCTCGTTTTCAATCTCATTAAAAACAAAATAGGGTTGTAGTATTTGTTTCCATACATCGGTATTCAATACATAAGTGGAATGATTTTCCAGTGCTAGCAGAACCAGTAAAACTAACTGCATTTTGCTCATGTTCGATATAATTACAAGATGTAAGAAAATAAGAAGAGATTATTAAGTTAAGAATAAGCAATACGAGTCCAAGGTCCGTACTTAATATAATTGCACAATTGCAAGCAAAAAAATAAAAAACGAAATGACCACCAAGGAGTTTGGTAAAGAGTGAGTCTGTCATGATCCTGTTACATGTAATGCCCCAAATATGCTTTATGAGTAACCAGCTTTTAGACTTAATATTTATCATTGCTCTGTCAGTTCTTTAAATTCTTTGTCATGATTCACATAAGCTATGACTAACTTTTATCATTGCTTATTCTTTTATTTAATTTCTTTTCTTTCTCTATAAATATAGCTGATAAATTTCACTTCTCCCAGTTTTCATATCAGATATATTTTATAATCATCTTTCCTTTTCTTTTCCCTTTGATTCTGAAATAAATAACCTGCTTTCAAGAAGCTATTCATTCTATGTCCTGTTTTGCCTGTCCCGTTCGTCCTCGTTCCTGAAAGAGTCACATGTATGGTAATGATTGGAAAACGGGACGTTTCTACGCAGCAATTGTTATCTTAAAGAAACATTTGGCTGTTTCGTGTAGCTCTTGTAATCCAACTGTTGTACCCTACGCAAATAACGAAGAAAAAAAAGTTGTTACTAACATTGCCGACATTGTCATAATTGTGGGATTGTTGAAAATGGTGAAACTTTCCGCGAATGTAAAGAAGGTGACATGCCAAGATGCTATTTCTTGTCTTGTTAATTTACCATCTTTGAGCTGTGATGAGGACTTGAAAAAAAAAAGCAACAAAAATTTCTAACTTTTCCTAATTAATAAATGCCTCTTTCCAATTTTAAACGACGCCAGCTTAGTTTCTTTTTCGATAACCTGGTAGCCATCCATAGACATACATATATATATATATATATATATATATATGTATATACCGACGTTGGTTATTGAGATGGTCGATGTCAGTGTTGGAAGCTCGGTTTTGTTGTTGTATCAACGCAAATAACTGGTTTGATAGCTATAGATAAATGCATATCCCGTTAAGATAAATGAGATGTATCAGGCGATTTTTAGATTTTAAGGAACATCGGTTTTGTTAATCCAGTAGGTAAGTGTTTATCTATAGACGGATGGTTACGTAATACAGGAAAATAGAATAACTGAACTATATTCAAGGGTTAGGATCCCAATTTCTATTTACACAATGTGGGTAAGTATACTCCCACTAATAGATCCTTTTCTGCTTCAGGTCGATGCCATGGATAAGGGCAATATAGATTTTATAACTGAATTTCAATTCATCTCATTGGGTAAGTCTTCCTCCCCAGACAGATCCTTTATTGCTGTAGATTAATGGATGGAAGTTAAGCGTTTATTGTTTTGGGCTACGAATTAACTCAAAATGATAGGCAACTACGGCTGTCTGCCCTTTTTAATCAAATGAAAAAGTTTTTTGTGCTACCTTGTTCATTGACCAAACCTGAACTGATACTCATGCACGGGTATATCCACCCAGATTTGTATGGATGTCTACACCCAGACAACCATTCAGCCTTTCGTTTGCAAATATACCGTTTGAGTAAATTTTTTTTTACCCTAGGTCACGGTGACATCTTGTCAACTGTTAGTCGTTATGGATACTTTCCAATAAAAGCATTCTTCTAATTGCTATTATTTGATTTGTGACATGAACTAATTAAAAATAAAATCAGGTTTAATTCTAGTAGGTTATGTCGTTTTAAATTAAAGTTTATAGTTCATCTTAATTTGAAAGTGTGCTATTTATTTGTAGAGTATTAATACTAAAAATGGCTTTTCAACAGCTTCTAATTGTACTTTTTTTCTACTTGGTTATCATATTGAAATTTAATAGACCTTGTCAATTTTTTTGCTTACATAATCCTGCATAACAAGGGGTCTGTGGGAGTTTTTTCTTCTCAGAAATGAAATAAATGCGTTTAACAAGGAAATTATTTTTTCTGCATGACAGGAATATGTAGCCTTTTTATTTCTATGCAATGGAAAGATCCGTTATGGGTTTTTTGGCGGAGAATTAAACCTTTCTGCTGAACGTTCTAAGAATTTGACTTCGGAGATTCTGTCATCTTTTATGGTGATTTTGTCATGAATAAAAAAGCTTTTTAAATGATCTGATTAAATCAAACAAAAAACACCTTCAATGGATTATCATATTTCGAATCATGACTTAATTTAAAGCACAAAACTTAATACAGTCGCATCATTATAAAACCATTAGACCTGAACTCTTACCTACCTAATTTGATTGAACAAATTAATCCTAACTTGGATTCTTTGGAATTCATTTCAAGGAGTTTATTTAATTTTTTGTGCGTGGCATGGGCTTGTGGTAGTACAAAAAATACTAGTCGTTAAAACATATGTTATGTAATAACATCGGCGCAGCAATAACAGTCGTTTCAGCCTTCCTTTATTTCATTTTTCGCGTTTTTCACTATTCTTTTCCTATTCTTTTCTATTATTTCCTTATTCTTTCCCTATTCTTTTCCCATTACTCCACCATTCCATCACCATTCCTTCACATGTCCCTTCCCATTCCTACTCATGTCCATCTCCCTTCCTTAAATTTCCCTTTTTTTTTCTGAATCCTTCCCCATTCCCACTTCCCTTATTCGCCACCCCCTTTTTTTTTTCTGTTCCCCCCATTTTTTTTCTTCAACATTGTTGCAAGGTGAATTCGCTCACTCGGGAAGTGGGCCGCGGGTTGTCGGCTTCGGTGAGGGTACTTGATCGTCTTGCTTGTTATTGAAATGAGGGATTAAAGTGACCTTATTATCCGGTGAAACTGTCTCTTGCGGAAAGGGATTGGCGGTGTGGGTGTGCACGTACGGTATCAATGGATACTTCCCGGACTTGGTCGACTGCACTGAGTGCTTTCTGAAGAATGCTGATATCTGGTAAGCCATCTTTATAAAACCTACTTTATGCATTAGAGCCATATGTTGACCTCTTACCTCCATTTAGGGATTACCTGCTTGCTTCCTTGTAGACGAAACCTATGGTATATTCACTTGTATGGGAGATCATACTGTATGGATACTTGTAGTCTTGTAGTGAAGCGGTCATGTACTGGAACGCGTATTGTACGTGTGAGAGTATTTATAGCTCTTCTCATAAGTAGATGCTGGCTCACTTTGGCCTGAGAGGTAAGATGGGTTGGGGCTGGTTTAGCATGAGGATTTGTTTGTGTTTTCCTTTTCTATTAGATATTGCCTGAAGTGCTGGTTTCTCTTGGTCAAGGTATCTTACCGTCTTGTAATCTTCTGGAAACAACACAAGGTCTTGTCTGTCTTCTATCCAAGTTTCGGTCGAGTTCAAGTCTAGCACCACAAAAAAAACTAAAAAAAAAAAACCCAAAAAAAAAGGCCTGGTGCCCCCCTTCCTTTGCTCCTTCCGTTCCCTTCTCCTTTCCTTCTCGCTTCTTTCTGGCCTGGTGCTACTCAAACTTTGTATATACTCCTTTGTAAATATTCCTGCAAGCCTGGTGCCCAAGTCTTTTGTAAATAAGAAATCCGTTGTAAATAGCCTGGGGGGACTGGTGCCCCCTACCTCATACTGTATATATTTATTTACTTGTACTTTTTCTCTCTCGGCCTGGTGCTGAGAAAACTTGTGATATATTGGCGGCCTGGTGCTGTCCTCCGGACCCATTTGTATATACAAACCCCCTCCCACATTGTACATATTAAAAAAACCCAAAAAAAAAACCAAAAAAAACAAAAAACCAAAAAAAAACAAAAAACAAAAAAAAAAAAAAAAAACAAAAAAAAAAAAAAAAAAATTAAAAAAAAAAAAAAAAAAAAAAGAAAAAAAAATTAAAAAAAAAAAAAAAGGTGTTGGACTTGGACAAGACTGGAACGAAGATGGAAGACATTCAAGACTTTGTGTTGTTACCATGAAGAATACAAGAGGGCAAGATATCTTGAGAAATTGAAACCAAATCCGAAGGTAATATCTGGTAGAAAAGGTTGTAATTCGCAAGCATTTCCAAGTGTTCGATCAGCTCCTTCCGATTTTATCTCTTTTGTCAAAACGCCGGTATTTGCTTATGGGTTGATGTTGTAAATACTCTCTTAAAGTATGTGCAAACGTGTTCTCTTACATGTGCTGTGGATCTGCAAGGCTACTTGTTGAAGTACGGTATGGTTGAACATGCAAGTGGATGTATCATGGGGAGTAGTTTACCTGGCAGTAGGTAGGTATGAAAGGATGTTAGCATTTGGATGATTGCACTTGGTGTTAGGAGGCTGGGTCTGGGAGGTGTTTGTTGATACCTTGCGTGTCTCACACCTTGCAGCGTCAGTTCTTTTCTGGTAAAAGCAGACAGCAAAGGGTAATGTCGCGCTGTCCTTCCTTTAATGGGTGTGAAAGATTGGTCGGTGTTCAAGCCAGGTTGATAATACTAAGGTTTGCGGAACTTGTTAGAGGAGGAGCCTTTGTAACATTTTATTCCCCCGGTAAGTATAGCCCTTGTAACCTCCGCCACCGTAGTATCTCGCTGTAAGTATCACCCTTCCACTGACCACACTATTCCTTTTCTCGTCGTAAGTATCGCCCTTCCACTCTTTTCTTCTATGTTTTCTTTTTTGGGTCAGGATGTGCTTCCACCTTCTCGTGGTCTGACCTGTTAAGCCAATATTGGTACTGAGTGAAGCACACAATGGTTATTATTAATAAAAGTTAATTTATTTATGAACTTAAAAAATATATTTCACCTCTCCCTTTTTCGGAGATCTCATTTCTTGCAGCTTTGTTTATTTACTTGAAAAGTAGAGTTAGATGATTTTAAAGAACTGTTCCCCCGAGCGTTATGAAATAGACTACAATAGCACAAGTAAAATAAATTGGTGCATTCCCCAGCAGTCTCTAGCAATTGTTACCAAGAAAATAAAAAAACATATTTGTCCTCATCAAAGTATGTAACGTAAAAATTCCTTTCATGACACTGCATATACCGTGGTGTGGAAGTAGTCACCGTTAGTTTATTTTTATTTTTTTCGATCTCGGAATTTTTGAGAAATGATGGTGTTTTTCAAATGGAATAAGTTATTAATAAACGTTTCCCGTAATATTACCAGAACTTAAACACTTTAAGTTTTATATGTTTACATTAAGAATATATATTTTTATTTGCAAACTAATACTTTGTGTTGTCATCTTTAGCTTCTATCACAGCCTTACACCGAGAATTCATATTTCCGGCTAATTTCTCTATAAATGTCTTGGGTATATCATACCACTTATCACGAAGAGCTGCTTCTAATTGATTGATATTATTTATCTGATATCCGCCACCCTTTTTTGCGTCTCTCCAAGTGAGCACAGACGTGCTCGATTAGATTGAAGTCTGGGCTCTGAGAAGCCCAAAAATCGAACCCGTCTATACCACATCATGCCTTGTACCAGCTGGCATAACTGCCAGTATGGCAAGAGGCATCATCGTCTTGGAAAATAAAGTTCTGGGATGTCTCGGCTGTTATATTGTTAAGCCCAGGGAGGAAGTGATTAGACAAACAGTTGATATAGGCCTCTTTATTGATTATGCCTTTCATGACAACAAGAGGTCCTAGTCCCACCGCCCAAAAACACCCCCAAATCATGATTGAACCGTTCCCAAATTTTACAGTCTTTTTGACAATGTCTGGATGATACCTTTCTTTTTCTTTCCTAATCACTCGAACCCTTCCATCACTGCCTTGAACGTTAAACTTTGATTCGCCGGACCAAATGCCATTTTACCACTTTTCTGGGGTCCATTTAACTTTATCTTTGGCCCAAGTGAGTGAGTCTTCTTTGGATGTGTCGAGGCGTCAACTTTGGTACATATGCTGGGGAGTAAGAACCAAAACCGCTGATAGTGGCATACTTGATCAAAGTCTGTCGATGTATGTCGACTCCAGCGGTCTTCATTTTCTCTGTGTGAGCTACTAATGGCATGAAAAGATCTTCCCTACAGCTGCATACAACCGCTCGTTGGGCTCTTTCAGACAACTTAGGTTGCTTTCCTTTACGTGTCTCTAAAATTTCAATACCTGTTTCTTTCCAACGATTGACGCAATCGACGATTGTAGATCTAGGTATTGACATGGCTACTTGAATGTCCGCGCGGCTTTGATCAGATTGAAATCGTCCAATGATCAAACCACATGTGTAATCATCGAGTTGTATACGATACATAGGCGTGTTGCTCATAGTTTCTGTCAAAGGCATGGTTTGCTTTATTATAAAAAGGGAAGAAAAGCGATTTATTTATGACTCCGAAAAAAAAATTTAAAATAGAAATAACGGCAACTAATTCGACACCACGCTATATGGGAAACCTGGTAGTAGCTTAACTATTCTATTCATTTTCAGTGCAATCTTTCTGCTCCAGAAAAACAATCTGTCGCAAGGTCAAAATTAGGCTCACAACGACGACTTTAAAATTATACTAGCTGCGTTGACTGGAATTTTAAACAAACGCTCAGCTAAAGATTCAAAATCGAACATAAGCAAAAACATGATCTTTTTCCTGAAGCTCTTGACCCTGACTAACCCTTTGGCTATGTATTAAAAAATAGAGCACTATGCAAGGCCATGCTTCCACGTTCTCGTGGTTTTGACCGACAAACAGACTTCGTATGCAGCTGCCAGAGGGTGATCTTGTTTCGGCAATGTTCATGGTTTTTCCACTTAACCGGATTGATGCATATTTCTCAATGTACACTGACGTTGTTGGCCATCTGGCTCCAAAAGGAGGTGCGACAAGATCAGAGTTCAGCAGACCAAGTGACATAGCCCCTGGATATGCGGCATCATAGAAATCCAATAGACATTCATAATAGCTTTCCTCAATCACTATTTTTGTTAAAACTTTCGGTGGAACGACACCCAAAGGAAGAGGTTCTGACCCGGTGATATTAATGTCTAAATTGATACAAGATTCCGCAAATTCGTTTGCAACAAACCCTTCTTAAATTTGGCGTTCTACCCGCTCGTTTGAGCGTCCACCAACCATAATCCTCTCATGCAAGAACGTTTCCATGTCTTTTTGAAATGGGAAGTATGGGGATGATGATGATGGTGATTTAATGGTCTTGTTGTATGTTCGGATTGTAATATGTTAAAGATTGTAATTTTCCAAAAACGTTTTCATGAACGTAACTTCAACATTTTTTCCGTTATTCTTAAATGATCCAAGATATCCGTTGCAACTCTTGAAAGAGAAAAGCCAATATGCAAGGGGTGCTGAAAAATCCTTAATGGTCTGTTTAAGATGCCCATGAAGATGTTGATTTATTGCATAACATTTGTTACGGTATAAAACTTCAGCTACTCTTTTGAAATCCATAAAGAGCTCGTGTGCCTTATCAACCTCGGATTGTTGTATTTCAGTTTTCAGAATAAATCTGCGTGCATTTACAAAATCCATCCAGTTTCTCATGTTCTCTTTTGGTAAAATACCTATGCATTACAAAGTCAATAAAGAAGACATTTCTTATGACGAATAAGTTTTACCTGTCAAAACAAAAGAAGAATACAACAGGCACCACCCTTTCCAGTTGTCAGCCTTAAAGTTGATAAAATCATTTGCAATCTTTTGATCCATACTTTCAAAACCAGCAGGTAATTCGACTGAGTGGGCAAGAACTTGCATTTTCTCCAAGTTCACTTTTGTGAAATACTCTTCTTTCTTCCAAAACTTCACAAATCTTGAGCATGTCCCCAAAAGAAGATTAAGCATGGGATCAATAATGCTTTGTCTCACAACATCGAAGTACCCCAATCGATGCGGTTCGAAATACCTCGTTCCATTTGCCTTCACAAGATCCTCTCTTTCTTTCTCAGTTGTGGCATTGCGCCATCCCAAAGCCGCTCCCAAGTTGCTTGCCTTCGATCTCTCAGGCCATTTACTGGCAACAGTGTAGATTCCGGAAAAATTAGGTTTGACTTCAACCAAGCAGAATTTACCTTCACACTTGTTACAAGCATGGCCACTGGAATGAGCTGCAAAACCAGCTACTTTTCTGCAATCTGAGATATTGCATGCCAACATCAACAAAACAGAAAGGATTTTAATCTCGTCAGGTTTTGTTCCGGTTTTTATAATTACTACATTTTCTAGTTCTGAAAGCTCATCAACCAAGGGTTTCAAGTACGTGTTACTTCGGTCCGGTTTTGGCTCTTTTCCAACAGGCATAAGCCCTACCATGATGATGTTTTCTTCTTTGAATCGATCTCATCTTTTCCAATTGTTGATGCACATGTAAATAGCACCACAAGAATAATCTACATTACCAAAAGGTTGGAACCGGTCGACATTTAACGTTCGATACAATGGATTTCGCAATGTTGAAAATGGAAGACCGGTGTTATCGATCAATGTTTTGAACATTTTACCATCACATATGCCGTAATAAGTTCCTGGAACAACATCTCTTAATCTCCAATTATTCATTGTAGATTCGAATTCGGGGCGAAGCATCAACTCTTGCAATGAAATTTTCAGAAACTTGTAAGGGTAAACAAATTTGGGCTTGAAGATGATTTTGCCCTTAAGTTTCTTCACCTACTCAAACAAACTTTTATCACGAACATCACCATCCAGCGAGACAAAAGAACATAATAGTTGGAAGGGTGTTTTATCCTGCATTATAATGATTAGAAGTTGATTTTGAGAAAGTTAATTATCATACCTTTGTTGCTTTATGAGCATAGATTGAATGGCATTTTCCGCAAACCATATATCTGGTAACACTAGCATCCCAATCACCATTAAATTATTTCTCAACCGTTTTGAACGACGTTCGCAAGAGAAGGTTGACTACTGTCATTGGCATCCTTTAATGCGATGTTCATAAACTGAAGAAGGGTATCAGCACCTTTATCGCTGAGGCCTTCCTTAACCTTAAAACTGGCAGCAAATAATCCATACATGTCTGCTCTGATTTGTGCCTCAGTTTGTTTAGGATCCAGATTCTTCTCGGCGTTTGTTTCGATATTCCCTTCGGCACACGCTTCCCGTTTCTCTTCTTTCTCTTCTCCTTCTTTTTCTTCTTCTTCTTCTTCTTCTTCGTCGTCATCGTCATCGTCATGGTCATGGTCATGGTCATGGTCATGGTCATGGTCATGGTCATGGTCATGGTCATCGTCATGGTCATGGTCATGGTCATCTTCCCCATCAACTACCATGCTTACATTTTCGGCTTCTTCGACATTGTCTTCGTATGCTTCGACATTACTGTTTCTTATGTCATTCATGATATCTGTTTGTAAAATTAGTTTGCGATGAAAGTTTTTTTTTTTAAACAATGTGCATGAACCTTGTCCAATGGCAATTGCCTCAACATTGGGAATGTCCTCTTCAATCTCATTCGTTCTTCGACGTTCTATTTAGGCTGTTCATATTTTTTTGTTTTCGACCTGAAGAAAGTAAAGACATGTCCTACTGTTGTTACTGCGAGACATCAGTGCATCGAAACTCATTTGTCTTTCAAAATGGTAGCTGTAGCTGGTGACACGGAGCTCGACTCGGTGAGGATTTGTTCTTAAGCATTGGTCGCATTTACAACGATAAAGAATCATTTTGGAAGAAAATAATAAAAAAAAATCTGAAAGGGAAAAAAGACCGTTTTTATGATTCTATTTTTAGCTGCAAACCTTTTTTTTTTTTTTTTTTTTTTTTCTTAAATAAAGTTAGCGCCAGCACTATTTTTCTCGTTATCAAAGAGTACGTTTCCGATGGAAAGTCTACATTATTCATGATATCTTCATATCATATAAGAACAACCTATTTTACTTTTAGAGCGCCTAGCAGTTGGGCTTAAACTGTAAAATTAAGGTTTTTGGCTTGAGCAATGTCCTGCTTACTTTCACGTTTTCGAAGGTTGAAAATTGATGTAGCAATAATCATTTATTCTTCCTTCGTCAATAAAATAAACAATGCCAGGTATTCTGACAAGGAAGAAATCTTACACAGAATACAAAAAAAAATTATATAGGTTTTTTAAGTGTAACTGCAGCATTGTTTTTAACGGGAAGAGTTTTTTTAATGCAACTGCTGCAGTGCTCTTACTGTTCAGGTCTAACCCCTTTTGTTATTTCAGATAACCATCGATAGGAATCATTAATACTACGGCCTCCAAAAACTATTTTTATATTGAATTGAAAGAATCTGTTCACTACAACGGGATGCCCATTTAAACGATTATTAGATATCATACATCATAGCTCCTTTTTGGGTATGACATTATGCTTTTCATTTTTTGATGGCTTAAACTATTTAACAGGCTTCTCTTTTTTTTTTTATTAAAATAAAGGGGTTCAAATTTTCCAAAAATCATGCGCCATTTTCATGGAAATAGGCACTGTTTCTTGCACCGTATGAAGATGTTTAATTTCAACGTCCATTTCCTCGTAAGACGCAAAGAAATCGCATCATGTTAATCCCTCTAGCCGTCTTAGACCTTCGTCATTCATATTTTTATGTGCACCATTTGGTTTTTCAGGAGTCATTCACTTTTCTTGATTCCATTAAGGATGCCTTGCATTGTAGACTTCGGATTGCCAAACTCTTTTGAAAGGCAATTTATGGAAATGTTCACCTTATCCAACCAATAAATGCCTCCATTTTTTTCTCCCTCGTTTAAATATGTTGTGTGATTTATGTGAGATAGTTCTGAAATGGCCTTTTTGAAATCGATAAGTAAATTTTATGTTAATGTAAAAAATAGGGAAAGTAAATTTCAAAAACCAATCATAAAATCTGTGCTGTACAGTTCCTACTATAGTCTGACTATAATTCATTACGTAGACATCAACATTAACAGAAGTGCCTGATTAACTGAGTGATTGGATTTACGAGAGCACCTTCGCAGTTCCTTGTATTTGCCTGCTATTTATAAAGTGAATTTAATTGGAAAGAGATAGGTTTGTGTGACGTCGGAGAGATCAGTATGGCGTCCCACAGTGGTATTGCGCAGGAAACTCGCTATCACATGAAAACAATTTGACACCAATCAAAAGCCCTCGTCACAAAACGGTCCTGTGATTTTTTACCACAATAATTTTTTTTGAAGGGGAAACAAAAGGTATAAAAAGGGTACAATTTTCACTCACTTTTCAAATTTTTTTTTCTTTTTTTTTCTTCAAATAAAAAACCTCCCACTTAGTATCCGGGAGCTGATCAACCCTTGTTGAACAGTGGAAAGGTTTTTGGCATGATGTCCGGGTCGTGAATTTTTTAATATTAATGAAAATGAAAAAATAAAATCTTAAAGAAATTTATTATTATTCTTTTTGCCTTCTCATATTGATTTTGATTTTTCGTGTCCCGTTCTACTAATAGCAGTCACGTGAAAAAGAAACAGAAAGACGGGTCCCGTGTCTCCTTTTATTTATTCTCTGACTTTTTAAACTATTAAGTAGTTGTTGTTACGGCAGAAATGAGCAGATCCTACTTAAACATCCAAACAGAGCGAGAACCACTCCGTAAAGCGGAACAAAGAGAGAATCCCGAAATAAGATGGGAGTGGAAATCAGAACACAAGTGAAAGGTTCAATAGCGCAATATCTTTTTAGAATTCAATATAGATCTGATGCACAAATATAGTGAACACCAACACCTAATCAGCCCATGGTAGAGAATGGTGATCCTGCTTCGAGTACATCTTCTAATGTAAGTTTGAATCTGAATGTAAGGCATCTGCAACTACATAAAAAACCAACGTGTGTTTATTTGGACTAGGCACTGAAGATGAAAGTATTATAAAACGAAAATACAGGTGGATTGACAGCTTTATAGAAAAAGAAATGAGGGCCTTCAAACACGTTACAGAGACCAGGTACAACAGAGCAGATTTTCACTTTTTTGTCACAGCTTTTGCTAAAGTTATTTTAAAATAATATGTTAATAGCACACTATCCGTTATTGACAGTTATAAAGCTAGGTGTAACTGAAGGATTCCCCTGCTGTGGAAATACCTGGTTTCTCACCGAGTTAGTGAGAATGCTGAGTTGAAGACCCTCTCAGCCACCCCCACCAAAAAAGGTATATCAAACGTAACAAAAACAAAATAACAAACATTACACTAACTTTCTTGTATTATCCTTTTTTAAAATTATTAGGGGAAAAAGGAAAAAAAAGTGCTTCTCTTTTCGTTGACCGAGAAGATGGAAAATAAACTTTATCTTTTTCTTTGTTCTTTAAGAATGATTTTATTTTTACATTGTTTTGAGAAATGTTTGTAATTGGGCATAGGAAGGGGATGGTTCTATTAACATTGCTCGCTAATAACCAACTATAAATTGAACTGGGTTTAGAAGTATAATTGAAACAAACAAACAAAAAAGAAAAAAACTAAACACGTTATATTGACCAAGGCTATAAACACCTAATTAAACCAAGTAATACCGGACCAATAAGAAAATTGTTGCCTGTGGGTAAACAACATTCTAAATTTGGGAAGCTAACCACCCGTTATCTAGTTTCCATTTACTTGGGTTAAATAAACAACGATGCCACACATAGACGTCCCTCCTTTACCCAAAAAGGAACACACTGCATTCACGTACTCTATGTTAATGCCTGATATTTATGGCAGTAGTAAACATATGTTTGGGATGCATACCAATATAAACTAGGTTCTTGTATAAACAGTGAAGATTTCATACTGAAATGTTAGAATTCTAAAATCAAGGAGATTATCGCTAATGTAATGATACGAAATTAGTTATTCAAAATTTACTACAGGTCAAATATCACAGATTCAAAAACTTAGATACAGATGTATTTGTCTAGTCGTGGTGAGAGTAAGGAACATGGTGTTTTATTGTAACATTTTTAAAATTGTAGCTGCATTGGAAGACAAAAGATATGTTGACCTCTCAGCCTTTTCTTAATGATGTAAATATGAATATTACAATTAGTTATAATATAGGGTGCATTGTACATGCTTCTCCAAAGACAATGCAAAGGTGGATAACTTTTGGCTTGTTCGAATTGCGGTTTTTGAGTCCGTGTGTTGTTGATTATAAAAATTGGAAAGCTAATTTACAAGGATGGAATTGATGTCGTTAAGGAAAAAAAAAAAAAAAAAGAAAAGGTAAATAAAACCAGGAAAACAAGCTGTCATATTGGGGTGTAGGGGGTCCAGCAAAAAATAAGAGTTTGCTTATCTGACCATAAGTGTGAATTGTTTGGTATTTATCAAAATGCAATTGTTTTAACTTAAACATAGCTAGACGTCTCCAAACAATCCCCTTCTTATGGTGCTACTTTAATAAGGACACCTTCAGAATTGATGATTTTACATGCTTTTGATGATTGTGGGGTGGTATTCTATGTCTAAATTATAATTTAATTTTGATTTATATAAAATCTACGCGTGGATATGTCAAGTTGTCAATTAATATCATCTTCTATTCTCTACACATACCACGTATTTACAAAACCAATCCCAGCCTAATGGTACTACTTTCACCGAAATCGCTCTTAAAACAATGAGATTGCATCCCTATTCCAGTGGGGCATTATTCTGAGTTCCAAAAAAATTGATTTATTAAATAAAAAAAAAAAAAAAAAAGAGAGAGAACAAGACCTTGGGACAGTAAAGTATTAAGTATGTTGGTTTAAAGATTTCAAAAGGAAGCGATGAATAATAGTATTGTTACTCATGATCCATGTTTTATTGCCAATGCAGCCTCATTTTTCCAGGGGATCCATTTTGAAGTTGTGACCTTGTTTTTTCTGAGAGTCATATTTTTTTTTTTTTTTAGTTCTTCTTCGACATTTTTTTTCTTTGCCTAATGTACGTAATATTGCCAATTTTTTTGGTTGAATGTGTCGATCGAGAAAGCTAACAGACACACTCATGCTTATACATGCGATTTAAGTTTCTTATAATCTTTGATCCTCTCATTAGGATTACTAAGATTCCTTACCAGTCATTTCGAAATTCTTCCAACGAATTAACATGCCAAAGCTTTTGGTAAGACTGTTATAATTGTACGTATTCATATCAAATTGAGTTAACATTAATGAAGACTTCTGTTTCCCTTTGGTTCTTCATTTCGCCATGAATTACAGAATATGGTACATTTCACATGACTCAGTATTATCTTTACTTTAACCCCATTACCTTGTAGGCAACGAAGTTGTATATGCTTTTGACACTCTGGAATTTCACTTGCGTCCTCCCATGTAATCTTAAATATGTAAAATATCGCTATTTTTGTTTTGGTTTTCTTATATTTATTCGCTAATCTTGTCTGTTTAGGAACCACTACACGATACGTGCATTTTTAAAAAAGGATTCAAAGTTGTAATGCAAATCGATTTTACACCATTTAAGCAATATATATTCTTTAATGCTTTTTTCCTGGGACTACGAGGATCATATTTCGAAAGGCAAGCTACAGTATTTACGACCACCCAGTCTCCTGTTAACGCATATGGTAAGTTTGCATTCAAAAGTGCATGAATCGATTCAAATTTGGACCACGAGGAAGATTGATGATGTTTGGACAACAGTTTGTGTTTTTAGACTTCGTTTCCGACAACGAATGATTCGATCATGGATCCACTCAAAATATTTGAAAGTAAAATAGTATGGACGTCAGGATCACAATATCAATTCGCGGACACTTCAAATCAATGGATGAAATCTTAAAATCAATGGATGAAATCTTAAAATCAATGGATGAAATCTTAAAATCAATGGATGAAATCTTAAAATCAATGGATGTATGGTTAAAAACAATGGATGTATGCTTAAAAGCAATGGATGTATGCTTAAAAGCAATGGATGGATACTCAAGATTAATGCATGAATGGTTCAAAGTAATGGATGCACATTAATTACAGTGATACAAACCGATGCATGGTGTTACGAACTTGCGATTTCTATTTTTCTAAATCCAAGGTATGTGTATATTCTATTGCAGACAATTTTGCCTTTTCTTTTATGTAAATAAATCTTTTTTTCCTGGTAATCCGTCCAATATGCTTGATTTATACGTCCCTTCTGGATGAATTGTTTAAATTGATGAAATACTTAGTCCCGATTATAAATTTCAAAGACCAATAATAAGGACTTAATTGTATTACAAGCTATTCGGAAGTAAAGCATTAGACATAATAATAGACATTATATAGCTGAGGAATTGTTAAAGTTCTATATGCAATAAAGTATGTCACTGGTAATACCGGCCGAAATCTTATGGATGTGCTCATTACACTAAAGCAAAGTAGTTTACAACATGATTTACACCTCAAGACCTGTTTTATTCTTATGTAATAAATAGTCGCATTATCCGAAGAAATGCAAGTGTCATGAACTCATTTCATTATGTCCTAGATTATGCTTTGAATTTTAACCTTTGTGAAACCTTGTCCTAGAAATTAATATCAGTATATCTTACCCGCCACCGAACTCCTAGTAGAACGTGTCATTAATCTGTCTCTCGAAATTACTCCCGCTTCCTGTCTGACTCAACCTTAGTAAACCTTTTCCCGATCATTTATTACTTTTATTCCTAATCCAGTTTTTCCCATGTAGAAGAAATAGTATAAATAGATGCTAGTTACTTATTAGAAAAACGCTATTCAGGATCTTATTCCTAACCCTCTCCCTCTCTTATTAAATAAACATATTTTATTCAAACCAATCTCCCCCCCCCCTGTGTCACCAAGTAGTCTTCCTGTTCTGTTTTGTCCCTTCTGTCCGTGACAGCAAGTACTGTCCGCATAGAACATCGTATCTAAGTTTATCTAACAAAATATATTGGTAGCTGGTGGAATATTCATGTCCCGAATTAGCCGGATGTTACTAGATACGAGGATAGGTCTCTTTATACTTACAAGGCAAGATAGGTACAAGGTAGGACTATATTTGTGTAACAACACAAACTAGAAAAGGTAGTAAAGGTAAAGGTTTAATAGGAATAATAAGGTATACAAAGTATCAGATAAAGATCTATACTTGTCTAAATAATATAAGTTATTTATAATTGAAGGAAGATAGTCTCAAGAATTATCTTAAGGCGATGGGTCTTGTTAATGTCTTCATTATGCATTTAATGCAGTTTATTTTTTGTGGGTAAATATGTAGACGCCTACAATAAATTTGTCCAAACGAGTAAATGAGTATCTATACTGCATACTTTTTTTTTGGGTAAATGGGTTAGCACTTACTTAATATAAATCCGTCCAAACGAGTATATTGCTAAATTTACCCAATTCGGTTTTTTTTTTTTTTTTTTTTTTTTTTTGAGTAAATGGGTAAACACTTACTAAAAATCCGTCCAAATGGACGGATCAGCGGAAATCATATAGCATTGGTGCTGTTAGTTCTAGCCTGACCATAGTTCATTTTAAATAGTCCCAGCTGCGTGACGGTATAAGTGTACACATTTTGCTCTTAAAAATATTTTGTCATTTATCGAGTCTTAGATCATGAATAGAATCTTTGAACGTGTATAGTGACTTAGGCCACGCGTGACGTAAAAAATTATGTGCAGCGTCTTATATCTTGGGTGATTTCAGATACCAATTATGTCTTGTATATATATTTAAACAATTTATGGGCGCCATAACTAATGCGTAAGCCTGCCTTTTACGCTTTTTTTTTTGTCAAACTGGCCATGGAAAAAGCCAAAAAAAAAAAGCAATTGTGGTGTGGCACATAAACATTTACCTTCAAAATAATTAGATTCCAGAATTGAAGGAATTATTCGTTGTCTAGGGATAGTTAACAAAAAATAAAGTCTATCGGTATTGGGCCAGATTGTATCTGTTTGAGAATTATTATATACCCATTATCCAAATGAAAAATTAAATTCGGTAATTGTTCTTTTTGTCTTGTCAATTTATTAAAATGATTGTCGTGCAACAAAAGACATACTCACTTGCAAGTACATCTTATATAACTCTTGACTTACACCCTCTCATTCTTAAATAAAAAATAAAAACTCATTAACAATTACCAAGAGCATTTAAATTCCGCTTCATGCATTGCCTCAAAGTCATCAGAATTGTTTATATTTTTATGGCATTACAAGAACATTAACTCTGTATCTCTACTTTCCAATTTTCAACACGTTCTATCGTTTATTCTTTTCTTTATACCAACTTCCTTCTGTTTTCTCAAGTAAATAGATTTAAGCATTGCCATCTCACTCCATTAAAAGCATTATCTTTTTGAATCCGTAACTATGTTCTCTTGAAAATAACCCAAGTAGAGAATGTTAAGGCTGTCGTTTTGAAAAGGGTAAGATAAAAAAACTTTTCTTATTTAGTATCCGAAATAGATAGACTATGTTGCGACCTTTTAGAGTAAAGAGTGTCGGTCCCCGCTGTCGCAATGATTGCATCGTATTTGCCAGGAAATCGTGAGTTACTAATTCAGATACCGCATAGTTTGAGATTCCTTGAGTGTAGTCAACAATCGACGTTGCTAAAAGAATTTGTTGAAATTTCTTGTCCCGCGAAACTATTTGACTGACATACGCTAATAATGGAACACTTCCTGAAATCTTAATGCTACTACCATTTTTTGCGTCATATAAATTTGTAGTTTTTTTTTCCATTGTGCAATGAAGCTCGTCATGGACAATTTGGTCATTCCTCAAAAACGAATGAAAACTATGGAGTAATCGTAAAGAATGTTTGAATATGATTCATAATGTGAAAAGAAGTGGTTAAAAACAAACAAAGTCGTACCAAGTTGATTTTGAATCTGGAAGCTTGTCTACATGGGACAAACATTTGAGAAAAATTGAGGCAAAACGATTTTACAGTGTGACTGGTTTTTCTGGAGGTACACAATAACTGGGGTAGCTGTTGAAATTTTTTTTTTTCAAACTTCCTTTCATTTGTAACAATTGCCCATTCGGAATTCCTTCTCGTTCTACGTAATCTCTCTTACGCATGCGGATTAAAGTGCCATTACCATTAGTGAATGGGTAATCTCATATGCCGTTAAAAGATTTGAAAAAAGCGCTGACCAACAGTTATACTATAAAGACTCTCTCCAAGTCGATTTAGGTCCGGTGAGAGTTAGTAGTCTATAGTACGTGGTAATTCGAAACTGGTTACAAGAACTTCAATCAAAAAATGCCTTTAAGCTTTCCTCCTCAAATTGATTAATTTAGCAAGTTGACAAACTCTTGTGATGTCGGTTGACAAAGCAAATTAAAGAACAGGAAGCCTTAACTGGTATCTCCAATGGAAGACTGAAATCCTGAAAACCTTGAAAGACAGTGTTCCAGAATTCCTATGAGTACAACGTATATGCAGCAATATAGCCGCTGTCAACGAACAGTATATGGGTAAGTATCGTTGTCAAAAAACATCTTATATGACCTTGTTCTAGAGCTTTTATCAGTATGTAGTACCCGCTACATAAACGTTGTAAAACGTAACTTTCACGTTGATAAAAATCTGGCTTCCCAACCCGGCTAGCACCTAGCGATACAAAGTGAATACATGGGGCCTGTTACTACGAGTCCAGCCTTCTTAACCAAAAAATGGAGTCATCTTAAATGGATATATGCTTCATTCAAACCCTTACTGTTGCTATTTGGTCTCTTCCATTATTATGAGTAAATGTATTGTGGTCGTAGGAAAATTTGGTGATCTTATTAGTCGCGATAATTGCTGAAGGGATCTCCGATAAAAAGAAATAGTTCAAACACTCTCTTCAAGTCGATTTAGGTCCGTTGAGAGTTTATAAGCTATGGTCTTTGGTAGACCGATTTTGGCTATCAGTATTTAAAGCAAGTAACGCGTTTCGGCACTCTCCTTTATATTGATTGTTTCACCAGGTGGTCAAGTTTCTGTTATGTACTCTGCCTAACGGAGTAATCATTGCCAATCGACGAACTGGCTGGTTCTTACTCTACGGTAAAAACAAGATCACCAAGGCTATATTTTCTCGCCCGATCCGTCCATTTGGACGGATTTATAGTAAGTGTTTACCCATTTACCCAAAAAAAACGAATTAGGTAAATTTACCCATTTACTCGTTTGGACGGATTTATAGTAAGTGTTTACCCATTTACCCAAAAAAACGAATTGGGTAAATTTACCCATTTACTCGTTTGGACGGATTTATAGTAAGCGTTTACACATATACCCAAAAAAACAGGATTAAATGCATAATTAAGGGGGTATATATTTTAATATTAGCTCTCCCTTTCAGCCTTCAGCCAAATAAAAAACTTTCGTTTATACATATTAAATCATTAAATTCGCCATTCGTTTGAAAAAATTGGTTTGCAGTTTTAAAAGTTGATTATATATTTTATTAAAAAGAATGAAAGTAAGATTTATTTATATCTTGATGCTTGGGGACAAATTGCTATGTAGAAGGATTACTGCTTAAATGAGCTAAAACGTAAACGGTACATGGTATAACATGCAAGCATTGATTATTATGTGTATGAAGCAACGTATAATTTAAAAACAAGGGGGATAACCAAAGTTTTCTAAATGAATATTAGGTTAGTGTATGATGAGAAGACACAAAACTGATACGTACTAATTCCTTTTCTAAACAGAGTAATCGCCACAACGGTAAAAACAGGAAGCGTAAGTCTGAAGAGATAATTAGAGAAAAGAAAAACCATAAACGAAAAACACTTACTTATAGTACTGGCGTATTAAACTGCAATTATGGCCTTTATACACCTGTCTATGCTGGTTTAAAGGAGAGATGAGTAAGGGGTGGGACTTCAGAGATGGAATGATGAATTTACCAGAGTGGAATTGCGAAAGAAGTAAGTCCAGGCATTTGTTCAGTTACATGCTTTCCAGAAACAAGAATGACTAAAAGATATTTTTTTTTTTTTAAAAAAAATCTGATTTATTGATGTAAAAAGATAAAAAATAAAAAGAAAAAAGGAAAAAGAAAAAAAAAGACTGTTTATATGTGCTTTTTAGTGGTTGGTGTAACGACGGAGGGATGACTGGAGGCGGATGAATTTTTTTGTTTACGCGGCTTCTTGGCAACAGGACCCTTATTGTTCTTACTAGAAGTGGCACTTCTA
>JAEPRD010000218.1:0-42064 GCA_016758985.1 Mucor saturninus | reverse complement strand
AATCATAACAGGCTTTTTTTTTCTGTTGATTGTCCTTGATTTTTTTTTTTTTTTTTTTTTTTTTTCATATCAGACGCAAATATGCAAAATATTGATTTAATGGCTGTGTCATGGTTCCACAGCATTTACTATGGACTTTTTTTTTTTTTTTTTTTTTTTTTTTTTTTTTTTTTTTTTTTTTTTTTTTTTTTTTTTTTTTTTTTTTTTTTTTTTTTTTTTTTTTTTTGAAAAAACTTCAATGACCGGACGGACCGGGAAAACTAATAGACACCAACGCGACATTATGAATATTTTTTCCTTTTTTTTCTTTAATTGTTCACCATGCCTTTATTGAACAGAAAAAGAGTCCCGCTAACTCCAAATATACCTTATGACCCAAAGCGTAAAAGAAAGGAAGTCTGGTATCTCCGATTTACAAATGAAGTCTTTACGAGTTACGAGTATCCTTTTTTGTCTCTACTAATCCATTATTACTGTTTTTTTTGAATAATGTATAACCATTATTGTCCTTAACTTTTAATTACAGATCATACATTAACAAACTTACTTTATACCACCAACCGATTTGGGAGTGTGAAGCAACAGGAAGACAGAACTTGACTTATGAACAAGCTTTAGAGAGTGAAAAAACAGAACACGATAGAGCAGAATACAAGTTTTGTCAAGCACTACGAATCAGCATACTAAACAGAATCAAATTTCGTAAGTGCCTATTGTATATTAAAAAAGAGTAGAATAATAACGCACACACAAGAAACGGTTCGATTGGAAGCTCTTGTCAATGATGTTTTTACATATTTTAAAAATACCTATGTAATTGATGAGATTGTACAGTGTAAATTAAATGACTACAAGTACGTATATCTTTCTTTTATATCCCCCTTACATCATCTAAAATCGAAGTGAAATCTAGTTACTTTGCAAGGATTGTCGAGATACTCCCAAGGCAACCACACGAATACCAACGTCCTATTACATGGTCCATCCAACACCATCAACAGCATAATGAATCTCCTTCAATTTCCAATTCGGAATCAGAAGATGATACGAATGTTCCTAGGCAACCCAATGGCCGTCTTCGATTTCCCGATGCATTTCTTCATCCTACACCACAGTCTCCAACTCATTCAGAGAATGATTCGAATCAAGATCCACAAAGTGATACTGATTCATTTTCGGACCTGTGTCAGTACAAGGTCCAGTTAATTGACGAAGGAGGCCACCCACTCGAAAACTGCACTCGTATTGTGGAGGGATCCGACATCAAGAGAGAAAAATATATATATAATCGACAAAACGTACAAAGTTTTATTCGAGAGTGTTCCTACAGAGACAATTATATTAATGCACCATGGCTGATAAAGGTAACTCAACTCGTCTTTTTTTTTTTTTTTTTTGCTTCAAATACAAGAACTAAATTATCTACTCTAGGCTGCGGTTGCCTCAACATACAACATTGATACACGACTTCCTGAACATTTACAAGAGGCCCAAGACCGTGCATTCGCAAAGACCTCCAAGAAACGTAAAATAAGTTCGCAAACTAAAACACCCGATGAACGAGAAGCTGAAAAGAAGGCACGAAAGGAAGAAACCTTATTACAAAAGGCAAAGTTGAAACAAGAACGAGATAAACTACGCGAGGAACGAAAAAAACAATCTGCTGTAAAATACCCATTAGAAGATCTCGACCTTCCCATTTACCGCAAAGACCCCAATCTGAATTGGGTTTTGGTTGACATGTCACCGCTCAAATTCGATGCTAAAGATGCTACTATACCATATCCAAGTGGAGGAAGAGCAGAAAGACCTACACCACATCATGATTCGCCCATACCACCAGAGCTATTTGATTCATTCTTGTCCATCTGGGCCTTCTTGACCGTCTTTGCGGAACCCTTAAAATTGTCCGCCTACAGTGTCGATGAATTTGAGCGCGCTTTATTTCATAATACACATCAACCGAAGGCAACTGTATTGGTAGAATACAACTCCTGTCTTTTAAATGTCATCATCAACGAAAGAAAGGAAGACACCGTGAACGAAACGATCAATGGCGAAGTCATGGAAATGTATGTCGAATCATTAGAAGAAAAAGAGGAAGACCATGAGGACGAAGATGATGGGAACAACAACGGATCAAAACTAAAAGATGAAACGACTTCCGTTTTACCAAAGGTAGAAAGAGGCTGGCGGGATAAGGAACATTTAAAGATGAGTCAGAAATGGGATAGCAAAGAATTAAGAGCAAACTATGATCGTCGTGGATGGGAAACTACATTGATAGGATGTTTAAATGATATTGCTACTCCTGATTTGGTACCTGATATAGATGCTTTGCTCAGACATTTGGTTCCTCGTGTAGGATCAACAGCAGCTGATAGAGAAAAACAATACCCTACTCTATCAATTAAGCAGAAACTAGATATACTGGGGTTTCTGGTCGATGTTGTCAATGAATCTAACCTGATAAAGTAACCTTAAACTTGATTTATTCTACACGACGGCATTTCTCTAAACAAAACATTTATATAAATTTAGGAACTATATGGATTACTGTCAAGAACAACTATCTGAATTTAGAAAGCAAAAAGTAGAATTGAACAAGGAATCCAAATCTTTGTAAGTAAACTTTAATCATATAAATGAACGAACTGTCCAGTAACGCCCAATACCAGATCTTTCAGACGTATTGAAATGGACAAAAGAGACAAAGCTGAAAAGTCAGAAGAAACAAGCGATGAAGATGATTCGGATACCAGTGATTCAGATGATTCAGAAAACGATTCAAACGATGATTCAGATGCTGACAGTGACTCGTCTGAACAAAGATTAGCGGGAAGAGAACGTAGACATCAATCTAGACAAGAGAAACTCAAACAAAAACAACGTGAACGAGAGGAGATGGAGATTCAAAGAAAGAAAATGTATGCTGAGCAGCGCGAAGTTGCAAAGTTAAAGAACCACGAACAACGTACCAAGGCAGGAGAAAGAAGAAAATTAGAGGAGGAGGAAAGGGTTTTGAAAAAGAAAGAGGAACATCTAGAAAAGTCAATGCGAAGATATATGACCCTGAGGATCCGTCCTTTAGGAAAAGATAGATTTAATAATCGTTATATATATTTGGATAACGTGGGTGTTTCAAATACCTATGGATCTGGCAGGCTCTATGTGAATAGTCCAACGGATGGGGATATTCAATTAATGATGGAACGAGATTATGATACGGAAGTTCCAGATCAACCTTGGGGTCGTGGAGGTGGTCGTTGGTTCATCAAAAAACTTATGCGTGAACAAGGACTTTTGGAAGAAAGTATATGGCTTGAAAATCGTATGGATGAGCTGAATACAGACCATGCGAGTGATTACAAAGGATGGTGGAAGTATTACTCTGACCCTGAAGAGGTAAGTGAATACCTATAAAAAATTCTTTGCCTTTTATGCATATTCATATTTTTATTAGATCCAACAATTGATGTCCTGGCTAAATCCAAAAGGTTGCAGAGAACATAAACTGAAAAACGAGCTGTTAAAACAACAGGCCAATATCATTGATTCAATGAAGAAGAGAGCACATGTAAGTTACTTAATATATGTTTTTTTTTTCTTTTTCTTTTTTTTTACTTAAACAAGTATTTAGGCATTAACTAAAACCGAATCTATCACAAAACGTGCAACAAGAGCTAAATCAGCGACAAATTCTGAAACTTGGGACAAATCCAAGTCTTAATTACACATTATAAACATGAATACATTTATTTTTGCTTTTTTTTTAAAAAAAAAAGATACCTTGTATACTTGTTGTTATTACCATGCATTTTGAGATCCTTTCGTTTTTATAATATCTAATATCAAAAAATGACGCGCTATATCATATTTTGCTTGTAACCAAGAACAGCTATAATGTAAGAGCCATCTTTGTTGTAGAATTTTGGAATGGCTTTCACCAGCGTTAGGTTGTACTGACGACAGTAAATTGGTATAAATGCATGATTTTAAGCAACGGTCACTAAAAACGGTGGTGTCTATAGCCGGGCGCGTAAATGTATTTTCATTTAACTCCACCCCCCTATTTCTCTCTCACACACGCATACTCACATAAAATGCCTCTTAGCCCATTGAAGATCAAGACCAACGTTGTTAAGCGGTAAGAGAGGGCCGTATTGCTCTACGGTATAGACTAACCCTAAAATTCTAGCATCTATAAAGAACATATCGGCTATGGCAAAGAAGCCGAGACACAACAAAAGCGTATTGACAAGTTGATTGCTTCAGGTGCTGATGAATACGATGTCAGAAAACAGGTATGATTTTTTTCTTTTTCTTTTTATTGTTTTCTAATGCTCAAACATTGGGATGATGTAGAAGGAGGTCCTTGATGAAACTCTCATGATGATTCCTGATGTCAAAAAGAGACTTGCCAGTGCTTATCAAGAATTACAAAACCAGTTGGTAATATAACAACGCACACACATGTTTATTTTTGGCATTATATTCATATCTATTTATTAGGAAAATGGCGAAAATGATGATATCGATGAGGTTCAAGAAGCTCAAATTGTTATTTCAGAAATTGCTGTTCTTAACTAAATAACGAGAGAAATTCAATAAATTTTTTGTGCATGTTCTGGGTAAAAACAAGATTTAGTGCCTATTTGAATATCTCTCTAAACCATTATATCAGGGCCCTTCTTTCTTATTTCTACTAAACTGTTTACATTGGTCTATAAAAATACTTCATTGTTCATTGTGGGTTCAGTCATTATGTTCTATCTGATGCCTTTAGCGTATATTCTTTTGAGCTTGATAATCAAAATACCGTTGTCCATTTTGTTAGCATACATCGTTATTAAATAAACATTCGCAGACTACGTATTTGATAATACTTCTTCTCACAGGTACATCATACACGGCATTATTTGAATGAAAAGAAAGAAAAAAAACCAAAGCTTGCTACACAACTTAAACTGATTTTGTTATTGTTTATTGATACGGGATCTTTTCTATTCACAAGAATAGAAATAATGACAGTTTAGTATAATAAACACAAGAAAAAGGGATCCCGTATGTAAAAAAAAATGGGCCTGATCAATGTAATTAATGGAAATCAGAGCTTATCATATATCGATAAACAAATCTGTACGAACATATTTTTGTCTAAAGTTAGTTGATTAAACTGATAGGTGTAAATAAGACGTATCTACTTTTTGGCTTCCCTTTATTTAGCGGAGCCCAACCATGTCATTTGATCCTAGATGTATCTACTTTGTTTTTCTCTTTTATGAAATTATTACATGTCATACCTCCTATAATATTGAGGACTCACAGAGTTTATAAAAACAGTGTTCCTCCATACACATACAAACCTGTTTGTTTAGGTTTCGCCAAATATTTAGAACCGAAGCGCTGGCCAAACCTAATAAAGTTTGGCTGCACAGTAAACCACACAATGAAATCCCCCAGCAATTTTGGTATACCCTCCATCAATCATGTGCTTCAAAAAGCTCTTTATATTGTTGAGAACGACAATACAAACGCATCCGTTCCCAAGTTTTATCTGCAGTAATTTCAGCGTAAATATGAAAGCCTCACTATTTCTCTTATTGTTAAATGCAGAGTCACTTTTACCAATTCATCTTCGAAAAAAATATCAGCCATGATGAAATTTATTTAACTATAAAAAGCTTTCCTATATTAGATATAACTCATTGAAACCTCATTCATCATTTATGTTATCCTTGTCACTTTTGACTTGCTAAAAGATAAAAATCCAATGATCACTGACTTGAAGCATTCTTTCACTGTAGTAGCTGTCCATAACGAAATAATTGGTCCCCCCCCCCCCCAGATCTGGCCTATGTTGAGCTATCCCAAAAAATACACAACATATTTGCTGAAATTATAGCCTTCTCTGGGTAAGGCTTGGTTTCTGGTATGACAGCAACGAGGTTTTTAGTTGCTATGAAATCCCCTTTTTACATAGACAGCTAATAAAGTAGTCATGGCATGGTTGGTAATTTTACAAACAGGAAACAGGCAAGCGTTTCCTTGACAGCAGTATGACTTTCTTGTGTACGCAAAAGTCTTTTCTCGTCTAAAGGGAAAAGTAATTGTTTGCACGTTACTCATAAGCATATTCAAACGTTTTCTTTGCCACTCTTCACGATCGGACATTTTAATGGGCACCATGAGTAGAAATTTTATACACTATACGGATTAGATCAGTGATCTTTTTGTCATGACACAGTCAATGCATGTGGAGTGAACAAGATTTTCAAACTTTTTATTTTAAGAACATTCAATTAATAGAGAGCAATAAGAGGCTTTTTATTTTAATATTTGTTGCTTAATGGTTGTATCTAATGCAAAAAAAGCCCTTTACTTTTGAGAATAAGAAGCCTTATTCACAAAAGTAGAGGGCGAAAAAAACAAAAAAAAAGCCCCCCACCGAAGCAGGAGGCCAAAAAAAAAAAAAAAAAAAAAAAAAAAAAAAAAAAAAGGTTAGTACATTAGTAGGCAATAGATAGCAATAGATACAAAAAAAAACGATGCTTGCTCCCTAACACCTCTAAGAAGTACGGATCATTCAATCCTGGGACTGACGGCACTAATGAGAGCTATTAAACAGCAAACATCAGTGTGAAAACAAACCCTGAAGAGAAAAGCCTATGGATGGGGGCCCTTTTTAAACCTTTTTGAGATCAAAAAAATTTATGGGCCATGTGATCGATATGACTATCGATATGACTGCCTCTGGGTAAGTGAATGTGTTTGCGCAGCAAAAGGATCGCTATAAAAACAAAAAAGTTACACAAAACTACTCTTTTTCCTGCAAAAATCAATATTTTTCATGCCACAGAAATTCATACATTCTTTGAAGTCTTCACGTTACTCAACTGTCTTTTTTTTTTGTTACGCCAAGTCACAGAAAAGAGAGTTTAGACCCACTCCAGTGTAGTTATTTTTATTGACTTTCATTTACTGTTCATAATTAAGAATGTCTTTTGTCATTCTGTCTAATAAAAGAACAGGTTTGTCAATGTTGTCTTTCACTCCGCATGTATGCAAGTCATTATATAATGGGTAGGGGTAACTACTTAGACTTAAAGGTATAGTCAATTCTCACCATTAGTCATTATTTTCTTTCTTTTTCGTGCATGGCTTCTTAAACTTTATGCAAATGTTACAGTCCCCGCTTTAGTAAAATAAACCATCTAGAAGACGAAAGAAAGAAAGGAGACCTCAAAGATGTAGACAAAGGTAAGTCTATATTACCAATTCAAACAAAGACGTTGACCATGCGCTTGTATACTGAGTTTGATAAATTAGATAATAATAATGAAATATATACCAACAAGTCCGTAAAGGTAAAAGAAAGGAAATTAAGAAAATTTGAAGAGGAAGGAGTAAAAGAAGAAGGTAAAATTCCTTATGACCTTAGGCCGTCTGTCTTGTACGCTTGACCTAATCTATTTAACCTGGAGGATGCCCCCCAAAACAGCAGCAAGAAGTGACTGCGAGGGAACAAGATTTAGGTGGAAACAGCTATAAAAGAAGGAGAAAGGGTAGAAATACTAGGGCTTAAGAGTTGCTCCAATAAAAAAAGCGTAAAGCAGGAAGCCCCCCTCGAGCAAGTCAGAACTTGGTTGTTGTCTATCAGCGTTTCAGTAGAGGCATGCTCTGATTTAGTGGAGTGTATTTTATGGAGAGTTATTTTAGTCTATTTTTACCTCGAGATGTTTGGAGAATGATTTTTGTGCAGGCTGAAAAAAAGCAACTGGGCTTTTACTTAATAGAAATATTTTTCAAATATCCCAAGCAAATCAGAACTTGGAAGCTGTCTTTCAGTGTTTCCGTGGTAGCATGTACTGATAATAAAGCATATTTTATGAAAAACAAAAATCGATCATGCTACGAGGTTAAGGTGATATGGAATGTCAATTGACTTGAATATTTTTCTGGTGCGTGATTCGTAACAGACGGTTGAAAAAATATGGAATTCTTTGCATCTCCCTCAACCACCCGACATCGATTGTCAATTCCCTTTTAAGAGCGTTTGATCACTTTCATTTCCAGTCAGATTTTTCAGCATTGTCTATGGAATCTACACTTATGTTACTTTTTGGACATTTTTTCGCCAGTATACCTTGCAGCAACAGATAGTGTATAAGGATTAAATTTCTTAATTATGTTTAGTAAAGGCAATTTATTATCTATAATTTTTATAAGAACGTGTGTTACAAAAGAGAAAGATTTATGCACCGATAGCACCCTTTTGTCGAAGTGCATCCACCTTGGATTTAGAGTAACCCAACATGTCTGACAGAATTTCATCGGTATGAGCACCCAAAAGAGGAGGAGGTAAACGAATACTAGTGGTAGCATCGCTAAATTTGACAGGAGGTCCCACAACCTTGATTTTTCCTGCACGTTCATGTTCAATCTCATGAACAAGCCCTCTCGCAACAATTTGAGGATGTTCAAACGTTTGCTCGATATTATTGATGGGTGCAAAGGGAAATCCAGCTCCATTCAACTTTTCAAGCCAGAAGGATGTATCCTCTTGTTCCAGTCGATCTTCCAGTAAACGGATCAATTCTTTGCGATGTTTAACTCGGTCTGCATTGGTTTGGTATTTAGGATCCGTAATTAAATGATCCAGACCGATACGAGTACATAATTTGGCGAATTGACCATCGTTACCGGCTCCAATCATGACAAACGAATTCTTGGTGGGCAAGACTTGATAAGGTACGATAGAAGGATGGGATGTGCCCATACGCTTAGCTTCTTGACCTCCAATCAGGTAGTTAGAAGCAATATTGACCAAAGAAGCTACCTGTGACTCAATCAATGAGCAGTCAATATGCTGTCCTTTGCCCGTCACTCCTCTTTGAATCAAAGCAGCCAATATAGAGCTATGAGCATAGAGACCAGTTGTAAGATCTAATTTTCTTTCTTTTTTAGTATGCTTGACATCTAGTTATTTTACAATACGCTTACCAGTGATAGCTACACCTACTTTGACAGGAGTTCCCTCGGGCTCACCAGTGATATGCATCAACCCAGCCTCAGCCTAACCATATATGTATAAAACCAATAAGATGGATGTCAAATTTATTTGGGAAAGAAAGACTTACCTCAATAATCACATCATAACCTGGTCTATTTGCATATGGCCCGGTATGACCATACCCAGTAATAGAAGCATAAATCATTTTTGGATTGATCTTTTTGATTTGTTCATAGCCCAAACCCAACTTTTCCAATTTACCAGGTAAATAATTCTCTACCAAGATATCACATTCCTTTACAAGATCATAAATAAGTTGACGTCCTCCATCTGATTTCATATTGACCGTGATTGATTTCTTGTTACGATTCGCACACAAAAAATACGCAGATTCTCCTGCCGCAGTGTCTGAAGGATCTTTGTTCTCGGCAAAGGGAGGTCCCCACGTACGTGTATCATCGCCTCCCTTGGGATTTTCCACCTTCACTACATCAGCGCTATTGGAAATTCATGTTCAATTAAATAGGGTTACAACATGGTTTTATGCTCTCTTACCCCATATCACCGAGCATCATGGTACAGTATGGTCCAGCTATATATGTAAAAGGAATAAGAAAAAAATAGTATAAACCTTAATGAAACATACCCAATACTCTTGTTAAGTCAAGTACCCGAATGCCTTCTAATGGAGCACGAGGCTTTACAGGGGCTTCAACGAAATCTCGAAGCTGAATGCTCGACGACGTGAATGAACGTTGAATCAAGTGTCTTTGAACAAAGAATCTACGTGTAGATAAAATAGACATTCTCCAAAAAAAAAAAAAAAAAAATGTTGAAACAAGTAGAGAGAGAGAGAGAGGTGGACTTATTTCCCCTTTGTTCCGTAATTATATGGGGTCACTGAAACATTTACCCGCTTTGTCAAAGTAACTACTTGGTTGGCTCGTTTCGAGTTTCTCATGCCCAAAAAGCGTACCCGTCGTCCTCAGGTTACACAGTGTTATTAATTCTGTCAGCTACTAAAATATGAGTGCAACGTGAAAACACATTTTCGGATCGGTAAATCTCACACATTCGTTTAAGGCTTCCGTCTATTCATGTGATTTCTGATCTCCCATATTTCTTTAGCTTCACTATTAATAAGTCCAATTTCGTAAATGAACTTGCGACAGGGAAAGGGCGTAATTTAGTCTTTGAATGCTATGAAGGTTGTCTGTTCCCTTCATATAATTTAATGTTTTTGTTTATCATATGATCTCTACTTCTTTCTTTCTCTAGTACCTTCCCGTAGAAATATATCAAATACCCTAAATAAAATCAATCAATAATAAGGCGATAACTAGTCACCGCTATACAATAGGGACCTTAAGTGAGCCTGCAACAAGGTACAGTTAACAGCTCAAATAGCCCACACATTTGCAAAGCTATATCATTCCAATACAAACCATTATCGAGTATAGACATATACCCGTACTATTTTTAATAAAATGAATGATCACGTATAATAACTACGAAGCAATTCTTCCTTTATTTCAATATTTAATGGCTTGTTTTCAACAAGTATTGAACTACTTTTATTAAAAAGCCTTCATTTGGTCGAACAACCGGTTATTTATCTATTTAAACAAGTAAACGAAGTTAAAATTAGCCGATCTATTGAAATCACTAAAAATCAATCGAAACCAGTTTGCTCACACATTCAAAAAGGAAAAGGAAAAACGAGTAGTCAAGTAGTAACCCATTTACTAAAAATGTATTAAAACTGAGTGGTTTGGGCGGGAAGATCATACCACTGTGATAGCAGAACGTCCTAAGCCAAGCCCAACTTTTAAGCCGCCTTGACCATTGTAAGTGTAAGCTTTATCAAATTAATTATTATATATTGACTTGAGTGTTTGTTGTCCTCTAGTGCTCCATTTTTTATTTACTTTGGGGGATCCGCTGCTCAACTTTTTTGTTGAGGAAAACAAAAGAGATTATTCTCATGCCCTTGCTTCGCCTAGACAGAGATTGAAGACTCTGGCTCCCTCAACCGTTGAACGAGGCCGGGAGTACAATTTTACTAGACTCCTCGTAGACATGGCAACCGTAATATAACAATTAAAAATACAAGCATGATTCTCAAATACCTTTACTTTTTTACATTGTAGTCCTGGAAAAATCATTTCGATATTTACCATCCGGAGTTTTACATTCCGAATTCCCTTCCTCCAAAGGGTCCACACAGTCTTTAGTAGAGGTTTCATTGCTTACAGTCTTTAGTTAAAGATAATAACTTAGTGAGTTTATGTTGAACACTAGTGAAAACTGAAAAATAATATGTCTGGAGCAAATAACTGGGATAACCATCGGTATTGTTAAAGTTCCTCTCTTACTTTCGAATAACCGACCAACGATGAGTTGATTTTTACCTGAGCAATGGAGCACAAATATCTATTTTTGATATAAGCAAGCACACATCTACTTTAGCCTGTAATTAGAAAAGGGTAGAGAAAAAAGGGAGCTTACAGTAGAATAAATACAGCTTTTACAGATTTCTCAAAAGAACACATCGGTTTTTTGTAAAATGTCTACTAATGTGACACCATGTCCTGGTTGCAGTGTAAACACAGGATTTTAGTCTTAATTGGTATGCTTGATTTTTTTTTTAGATAATAATTCCAGCTTCTTTGAGAATGTCTGTAGCGGACTATGGAGTCTTGATCAAGCATTCTGTATCGTTTGATGACCGATGCTTACTCCTAGACTGAATGTGTCATATCATCCAATCTAATTGATGTCACTCTCTAAAGAGATAAGCAATTTGTTTAACATAGGATTTTGAGATGGGGTGTACGTTAAAAAAGGAAAATTAGGACACACACGGAGTACAAAATATAGGTTATGCAAACCGCTTGGGGAAAAAGAAACGCATTGACAATTAGTGTGTGTGCAGGTATTTATAAGAGTTTTATTCATGAATAAAAAAGATGATGAATGGTTTCACAAGACACAATAAAGAAATCAGGCACTAATATACATTCCTACTGGGAGTTTCCCTCTTCCCCGCCTAGCCTCACTTTTAGGCTCTATTATATTTATTGCCAGTTTTCCTGCCTTTTTTTTTTTTTTTTTTTTTTTGCAACTCAAGATGTGGATGTTTATCGCTAATTTTTTTTGTATCACACACGAGTTGGCATATGTCGCCTTCTATTAGCTCCATTTGTCTTTATAAATATAATAGACCTTTTGTAATATACATCATTCTAAGGCTTCAACACTTTCAGGCTTCCAGCTAGTATTTTCTTTTTTATGTTGTTGCAAGGATAAAATCTCAGCTTTTGTATTGCTTCTCAAGTAAAAATAAATAAAATTGGGCTGAAAAATAAAATAAGACGACTAATTGGTGTCACTTCAATTTGAGGTTTTTTCTAAATTCCGGATAAAGCTGGTTGAATAGAAAAAAAAAGAGGTTTTATAGAATAATAGAGTCAGCTTTTTTTTGTTTTTGTTTTGTTTTTATAAGAGAGGGCCATCAGGTAGTTCTGTATGTTTTTTTTCTTTTACTAAAAGTAATTTACAGCTATGATAAAGAATATTAGATATTGAAACAAGCGTCGTAAATTGTTTAGAAAAACTTACAATAGCATCCATTTTTGCAAGCACATTTAATACACTAGCGACAACCTCCAAGGAAAGATCTGTACCTGAAGGTATTTCAACTTTACCGTTGGTACTGGTGAAGGGCCAAGAGGAATAATCGTTCATGAGTTCATCCACCTTATTAAAGGCCTGCTCTCTTAAATCTGGCTGCAAATACAAAAGCGCATTTTCCAAAACGTTGGCAGCATAAGCAGCACAAATCATACTGACAGTTCTGACATAGGCGTGAGGGACATCGGATTGAGCGTCAACAGAGGCAGGAGAGACACGCGTGACCAACATAGTACAAACACGTTTAATAATCTCTTCCTTCACAGCTGGGTCTGCCACTGGATGCGTAGCCATATCAAATAGCAAAAAGTTACGCTTTTCGGTACGCAATACACCTTTATCAACCAAGCCTTTAGCTAAACGTTCACGCACTTGCTTTAATTGATACCCGATCTTCATGACATTCCAAGTCTCACCTGTTAAGAAAAGAAGGTAAGTATAACCAGAGATTCGTATAAAGAGGATAAAAGATAGAAGAGAAAAACATGATTTTACCTTACCACTCATCAGATCAATCCAACTTGATACGCTCATCTTTTCACTTACTTTCATCATTTTGAGGGCTTCATCTAACAAGACTTCGCCTGTCAAAGTTTCATTGATGACTTCGATATACCGATCGCAGAGAGGATATTTTCGACGGTTTGAATCTTTTACCATGGCAATTCGACCTCGAAGAGCCAATTCAATCACAATACAACCACGTAAAGCATAACTAATACTGTCATTCCAGAATGAGAGATATCCCTAAAATCAACATAAAGAGTGAACACGTGTCTCTCTCTCTCTATCTCTTTTTATTGTTTTTATATGTATACCTGTTTGTCTTTAAGTCCTAATAATAAGACTTCTTCCATGAGAGTGAGTTTGGGGGTAGATTTACTTTCATCTATGTCACGAGGGTCATGAGCTATCTTTTTCTCAGCCATGGGACTATGTTGTGTAGTGTCATCGTCATCCGAGTTGGAGCCTTGACCAGCCACTCTTCTTCTTGTAACTGTAGACATTTACGAATTCGGATTAAGTATATAATATATATATATAAAAAAAAGAAAAAAGAAGAAAGGGAAAAATAATAAAAGAGAAAAAGAAGAGAGTGTAAGCCAAGAATAGTTTCTATTTTGTAAGCCTACCACGAGCCAATCAAGCCATTTAACTACGTCACATTCAAATTCAAAGTGAGAAACATTTTTTTCTTTTTTTTTTTTTTTTTTCCGTACCTTTTTTCATGCGAAGTAAAAAAAAAAAAAAAATTAATTTAGCGTGCCTATTGGGAATACTAGATTATAAATAAATAAATAAATAAAAAAAAAACATCCTTCTTTCTCTTCTTTCAGTCATCTTTTTTTTTTTCTTTTCTTAGAAATGTCCTTTGTTAGGTCAAGAAAGATATCTGAAAAGACGGATGATCCATTCATCAAGGAATCCGTCATGAAAGGAGTAGCCTACAAGGAGACACCTTCAT
This sequence comes from Mucor saturninus, assembly GCA_016758985.1. Taxonomy (NCBI): domain Eukaryota; kingdom Fungi; phylum Mucoromycota; class Mucoromycetes; order Mucorales; family Mucoraceae; genus Mucor; species Mucor saturninus. The sequence goes on along the minus strand of JAEPRD010000218.1, from coordinate 27,893 downwards.
GGATATCTTCCATGCACGATCAGATTCGTCTGACAGTTTTAACTTCCTTGGGTCTCTACTTGCGTTCCATGAAACTAGGTTATCCTGCTTACGTGACTGATCTAGAGATAGAAATCACCAAACAAGTCAATTGGTACATGGCAGGCAAGTTCTTTATCGGCAAGTTTCCTCCACTCGTAGGCATCATTTGTTCTGGTCTATCTCGTATTGTGGGTTATTATGGAACAGAGTCCTTAAACTATGCTGGACAGTAAGTAACTCTTTTATTTTATTGTTTGCTGGTGTGTGTGTGTATTGATACGATTTCTACTTAAAGACCCTTTGTGGAGTTTCCATTGGTGGCTCTAAGAAGGTTTTCTGCACTCTTGGGCGCTTCCTTGATTCCCATCATGTATATGACAATTCGTGGTTTAGGCCATTCGCGTGCTGCTGCAACATTGGCTGCAGGTCTACTCATATTTGGTATATATTAAAAAAACAAAAACAAAAAAACAAAAAAACGCGTTATTTATTTATTTTTTTCCCTACTTCTCAGAAAACGGATTAATCACTCAATCAAGGTATGCTACACCTGAAGTCTATGTCTTGTTTTTTAGTGCCATGGCCACTTTATCTTGGACTTATATGCATAAAAATCAAAGGTAAATTAAAGACACATGCCAATCAATTTTTTTTTTTAATCAAATTAAAATCTCTCTTTTTTGACGTCTCCGTATTTTTCTCTAGTCAAGTGATTCAATCGACGATTTGGCAACTGATCACTGGTGCTTCTTTAGGGTGTGCCGTTAGGTAAGACAAACAAATCATTAAAAACAACAAACATCTCAATTTTTTTTTTAAAAAATTTCATCCAGTTGCAAATGGACAGGCATGTTGGCACTTCCCATGATTTGGGTTTCTATCGCTTTCGAAACCTATAATAAATTATGTGATAAGAGAAATACCGTCAAATCCGTCATCAAACAAAACGCCATTTATTTACTCACCGTTGGTCTCTTACCGCTTGTCATTTACGGTCTTATCTTTAGCTTTCATTTAGCATTGATTCCTTCAGCCGGCGATCATGATTTGTTATTAAGCTCACATCTCAAGTATTCTTTGGTTGGCAACGTGCTCGAACCCAGTCAACCTAGTAAGTTATTTCCCACTTTTCTTGAAAATTTCTTGTCACTCAATCCGACTTTTTAATTCAACCTACTTAGATATTGCGTATGGCTCACAGATTGTGATTAAACACGCAGGTACAGCAGGTGGATATCTTCATTCTCATCAAAAACGGTTTTCTGGTGGTAGCACACGTACGTGGAATTCTTATATTGACTTGAACAATGCTAACGTTTGCTAGTGAATAATGAATAGAACAAGAAGTCACTTTGTACCCTCATGTTGATCTTGGCAATGTCTGGACCGTCCATAAAGCCAACCAAATATGGAACGCCTCCTTACCTATTGAATTTGTCAATAACAAGGATAGTATTCGTTTAGAGCATTATCCTTCCACGCGTAAACTTCACTCGCATGACCATCGACCTCAACTTTCTGCCAGAAAAGAACACAATGAAGTCACGTAAATATTTGGTCCTCATTCCCGAAAACCCTAAATAATTTTTTTTTTGTCTTAGTGCGTACGGAGATCGATATATCCAAGATTCTCATGATTTCTGGACCCTGAATATCTTGACGGATGAAAATCGACCTTCCAAAGATACCACACTGACTTGGAAATCTTTAAATCAGCGCTTTCGTTTGGTACATGCTAGAGGTTGTGTCTTGATCAGTCATCATGCTTATTATGGTCCCCCCACAGGTGAGAATCATCAAGAAGTCACCTGTATGGCCAGTGCAGGTACACATATCTCGCCATGGATCGTCGAATCGTCCTACCATGACCAATGTAAGTTTTTTTTTTCTTCTTTATAAAATACTTTATGCGAGCACACAATTGAAATAAATGTAGTGGATAAGATGGTGCCAATCTCCTACGAAAAAATGTCTACATGGGGTATGATTAAAGAACTTCATCAACTCATGAAGACCTACCCTGATGTTGTCTATGACAGACTAAGTGCTGGTGCTACTGTGGAAGGAGCTACCAATCCACGTTCCAACATGGACGATAATCCAAACAAGTGGTTCCTGAAACGTGCTACTCTTCGTCTCTGGAACGAGTTGGCGGGTTATTCTAGTCATCTTGTCATCAATCCCATTGTTCAACGCGTCATCTTGATGTCCATGGCTACTTGTATTGGTTTCTTGGGCTTAAATGCATTCTTGGTACAGAGACAATTAAAGTTACCTTATTATCTCTCCTGGTTGTACCCCGCTGGTGAGCCTTTTTTTTTTTATGCACATTTTTCAGGTGGTTGATAACTAATATCTACTAGGTTTGCATGTTGTGAGCAATGAATTTTATACAAGATCCATTCTAGTGTTTTACAGTGCCGTGTTGATCCAATTTACAGGACTTCGGTTCACACCTTCCTTTGATTTGAGCATGTCTGATATTTTAAGCAGCATGTATTTCGGTACAGGTCTTATTGCGACAATGTTAGAATCAGGCACGTTACGTCTACCAGCTCTTTACCGCCGTATCTTGTTTTACGGTCTTATCGGTCTCAGTGTAGTTAAATTCTCTCATTTATCTCATCTCGCTTACGGTGGTAAGACATGGTACCGACATGAATGTGAAGCTAGTGGTCTTGACATTGATTGTCTCGCATTCCCACCTCACCCTCAAGAACTCGCGAATATGCTGGAGAACAGTGGTATCACCAAGGATTCTACGCAAATGACTATCTATATCGGATTAGCAGGCATGTCCCAACCTTTCCGATACAACCAAGGACAAGAGGTAGAGGCAGACCAGCATATTGCTATTCTAAAGAAGGCATCGTTTCATCAAGAAGCCAATGTGGCTAAAGGCCCCCTTCGTTATCATCGTGTTTTACCTACACCGGGTATCACACCCGAAGAAGCAGCACTTTGGGCTCAAGATGTAACCGAAAAGGGTATGGAACGTGTGCTTGCTCAGGATTTACAAGAGGTTCAAGCTTTGGCGGCAGCTGCTGTGGCTCATGAAGAAAAAAAGAAGATTGAAGCTCAAATTGGACAAACCGGTACCATTCGATTTTTGGACCAAAAAAATCAGCTCCCCATTCTTCAACCAGCAGCACCACAGTAATAAAACAGATTGATTCATTTTTTAAAAGAAAAAATAAAAAAAAAATAACCCTATATATGATATTCTTAAAAACAAATTAAACAATAGTCCGGAGCCTGTTAGCGAAAAGGGCATGAATGAAAGCGTGGTCGGATGCTCTGGCAGCAAAAAAATATCAAATACAACTCCGTTCACCCCTCTTGTATAAAAATGTCTGGGGGGTGCCTTTTTTTTTTTATATATTTTACTTTTTATTTTCTTTACAAATTTAACAATGGGAAAGTGTGCTAGTGAATGCAGTAAAGGATCTTGTTGGGTCAAATTGCTCTTTATCTTGACCTTGCTTGGATCTATCTTTATCGGTTTGGATCAAATCAAGGAACGCTGCTTCATCTTTGATCAAAATGTTCTTCAATCCGTCGCACAAAAGAATATTGCGCTTTACGGCAACGACACACATACCATGCTTCAACACATTGCTCTCGATTTAGAAAAGGAATACCCAGGTCATGTCCAATTGGACGAGGAATGGGTGTTTAACAATGCTGGTGGTGCCATGGGTTCAATGTGGATCTTGCATGCTTCTCTCACCGAATATGTCATTATCTTTGGTACACCTGTCGGTACTGAGGGACACACCGGTCGTTTCTTGGCCGATGACTATTTCATTATTTTGGAAGGCGAGCAATGGGCTTACAAGGCTGGTGAATTACAACGTGAAGTCTACACACCTGGTCAAATGCATCATTTACCTAGAGGTCAATCGCAACAATACAAGATCCCTGAGCATGCTTGGGCTCTTGAATATGCTCAAGGTTGGATCCCTCTCATGTTACCCTTTGGCTTATTCGATACCTTCTTTTCTACCGTTGATATGGTTACCTTGTACGATACCATTCGTCTCTACGGAAAGGCTACCGTCAAGGAGCTTTTACAAGGAAAGCTCTAAATTATTCCATACAAAACCTTAATTTTTTTACATAGACATAAAAAAAAACCTTAATTTAATAAATAATACAAAAAAAAAAAAAAAAAAAAAAAAAAATACAAGCTTATTATACATCATTGTGTGTAGGACCAAAATTATATATACACCTGTATAAAAATATACTCCTTCCCCCCAAAAAAAAACTTGACCATTTTACATTTCTTTTTCACTTTTCCCACACTTTTTTTTTAAACTGGTAAGAATGGAAGCCATCGATGATTATGCCAATGAGAACATTGTTCGGTCCTTAGCTTACACAGCACTGGAAGAACGTCAATGCCATCATTACGTCGGTCTCTTACCCATCGCCTCTCCTCTGTTACGCCAGCGTATTCAAATCCTGGAACCCACCACGCCTTCCGCATGGGATAATGCCGTGCAATGGCAAGCCGATGACTGTCCCCTCATGATTGAGTCCCTTTGGTCCAGTGGTGGTTCTGTCGCTGACGAAATTTATCAAAAGCCCGTCTATTACCAACGGATTGACGCAGACACTTTACACGCCGTAGTTGAATTTGCCACACGGGAAAAGTATCATTACATTGTCATCCTCAGTCTGGAAGAAGGGTCTGGTGAAATGTCTGATCTCAAATACTACAATACTAAAAGACTCACAGAAGAGGAATGGATCGATCTGTTTGAAAATTGGTCAAGAACCATTGAGGACGCTGAACGTGTATTTCTTACAAGAGTCACACGACACAAGCGAGTATTCACCGCTGGAACACCCGACGTATGTGTGTGTCATACCCATACATAAAAAAATAATCTCACTAACATACAATATGTGGCTATATAGGGTATGAAGGAAGCACCAGAGGATTATTGGGGTGATTGGTCGTCGGATGATGGTACATCTTCCTCCACACGCGAACAACAAAAGGAAGCTCACACAGGTCCTCATCCATTACGAGACGATCTTCTTAAAGAGTCCGAAGGAGATTCGGACGAAGAATATTATTCACGTTGGAGCAAAGATCCAGGCACATTAACACCCGGTCAACAAGAAGAACAAGATGAAATGGCTGAAGAATACGATCAGAGTTACAATCCTCTCTTTACTGTTCCCAGTGTGCCTAATTTAATGGACGCTCATACAGCTGCTCTTACCGAACTCACCACCATGCTTCAAAATTCACTTCCCGGTCCACATCAGCAGCATCAGGCCACAAAACGTGTAACACAAACAAACGCATTACCAAAAGCCGTTTCAAGATTAAGAACTCATCCAGAAGAGAAGAGATTGATCCCGGGTGCATACCCTGAAAGCGGTGCACAATCACCCGTTCGTACTCAACAACCAAAATTATCCTTGGAAGAGAACAAGGAAGCAGGTCGAGGTTTATTTATGAAGAGTCTGAGTGCTTTAATTGGTGCTGCGCGTTTATTGGGATATGAAGGAAAAGATATTTTAGATATGGTACAAGAAATTGTGAATCATCCATCAAATTAATCAACATTTATAAGAAGAAAAAAAAAAAAACGCATATTTATATTTTTTGTATGTATATATAAAAAAAAAAGTTTAATAAACCCACTTTAAGCTGTCATCACCCTTTTTGCTGATGGTCTTGCGGTCAAGAACTTCAGACACCTTTTGAGAGAGACCTTGTTTACCATGACGTTCTCTAAGCAAATGATCAATAACTTGTTGGCGGTTCAAGGCATAATTGCCCACATCAGCAGCCTCGCCCGTAACCACACGTTGAATATCTTGCTCACTAGGCAACATGAATTTACGATGAGGATAGTTCTTATAATCACGGCTTGATAATAACTCTAAACGAAGAGGGGAAGGAGAATCAAAGTAATGTTGCTTCAATTGCTTATCATCTACTTGAGACAATTGGCTAGGTTGCCACTTGGGTTGTGTCTTGGTGACCAAAGTAGCGGTCACACCTTCCTTGAAATCATGCTCTCCCAAAAACTTTTGGACCAAATGATATTCCATCTTGAAACATTGAGCCAAACTCAAGGTGGATCCGTTACGCAATTGTTGTAATGTCACCTTGAGAGAAGTAGGTGACATCTTGTTCAAGGCCTTTAATGTCTCAGTCTTCCACTCACTCTCTTCTTCCTTTTCAACTGCTGCCACGATTTGTTCAACATGGTCATACTTGAAACAACGGTCAATTGCAAGACGTGTCTCGCCTGTCAAACTGAAACTAGGCTCATTCTCCAATTCAGCAGAGAATTCCTCAATAGCGCTATTGATCATCTCGTGGTTGGCTCCGTCCAATTCAGAAAGACGGGATTCCAAAGCAGGAAGACGAGAAGAAGGTACGAAATGGGTAGCAACACCAGCATACAATACATCGGTACCCTTCAAACGCTTACCGGTCAAACCAAGATATGTACCAATTTGGCCATCCAAACGTGACAAGAAGAAAGATCCACCCACCTCAGGCAAGAAACCAATAGCGGTCTCGGGCATAGCAAATAAGGTGTTTTCCGTAGCGATACGGAAAGGAGCGTGCACGGATAATCCGACACCACCACCCACTTTTTAAGTGTTAGTGTTCTATTTTTAGTGTGGGAAAAAAAATTAAGACTTACTGGTGATACCGTCCATGATGGAGACAAAGGGAGTATCCATGGTAGCAATGTAATGATCCAATTGATATTCTTCCTTAAAAAAGTTGGTGGCATTGGCATCTCCAGCCTCTGCTAAATCAATCACAGCTACAATTTTCAAAAGTTAAATCTTGTCTCTCTCTCTTTTCATTATATGAACTTACTCTTCACATCACCCCCGGCACAGAAACCCTTTCCACCAGAGCTCTTGAGTAAAATGACCTTGGCCAAATCTGACTTTTCCCAAGCCTTTTATTCAAAATAAATGTGTGAGTATACTCTCTCTCTCCTATTTCTCTAGTGTACATACCTGGAGTTCGGGTGTCATGGCACGTACCATGGCGAGATTCAAGGCGTTCAACTTTTGAGGACGGTTTAACACGACTTCACGTACAGCCAAATTGCTTTTAGCAAGCACATCAGCCTACCATGCAATGTTATTCTCATTTTCTTTTATTATTATTTTCTTATATACCTGTGCGGCTTCCAAGTTGGAAATAGTGCTGGAAGCAGTAGACATCTTTTATATGTTAGTTATGTTCCGTGAGAAATAATAAAAAAGAAACACACACCTTCTTGACGGATAAAAAGTTCTGGGTTTGGGTTAAACGTCTAGCAGCTACGGTGGTGGTGGTGGGAACACGAGGAGCGGCCAATACTCTTTGAGTGAAAGTAGAGAGAGAACGTCTCTCAAGCATATTTAATTGTCTCAACATGCGACTCATGTCTATAATATATATATATAATATATAAAAAAAAAGGGGGGGTTAAAACACGCATGGGCACGGGTGGGTGGGTGAAGGAAAAACTTTAACTTTGAAAACGCAGTCACCTTCCAGACTCTCTGTGTGATATTTATGCCAAGGTAAAATAAGCAAAAAAGAATTAGACACTATTTTTTTTTTTTTTTTTTTTTTTTAATATTAAAAAAATAGGGGTGGAATGATTGAATGATATACATGCGTGTGTGTGTGTGTGTGTGTGTGTGTGTGTATGTGTGTGTGTAGAATAAACATAGATTGGGAAAAGAAAAAAAAAAAGAGAAAAAGAAAATATACAGAATGATTTTTTTGGGTTTTTTTTTGTTTGTATTTTTTTTTTTTGTGAATATTATAGTTATGTGGAACCATTGTAGGCAACTGGTGTAGATAAAGCATCTTGGCCTTGTTGGATCAAGGATTGTACAAGTGATAATAATTCATCGGGTTTGGATTCTGGTAAAGAAAGCGTTCTCTTCTTTTCGCGTTTCATCTCTCCGTCAGAGAGCAGCGGTTGAACCTAAAATTATAATAATAATAAAAAAAAAAAGGATGAGATTTATAAAGAGCTTTCATATGTGTGTGTGTTATTGTGTACCTTCTTTTCTACCAGCGATGAACAGGACCTTCTCTTTTGCGACACTTGTTGCTCTGCCCATTCTTGTGTACGCTTCTTTTTGGCTTCTTCAATAGGATCGTAATGATTCCTCTTTTCAGCCATGATAGGCACAGGTCTCTTTTGATATCCAACTAGTACTGGTTTTGGTTCAACAAACGGTTGACCAAGTGTGCCGGTCAGATAACTGTAGGCTGTGATTGCAATGGCTGAAGTAAAAATAAGCACATCGAGTAGTCTTGAGAAGATCACTTCAAAAGAAGAATTTCTTGACGTTGTTGTGTAAAAGCTGTAATTATCATATGAACTCGTTGTGGTTGTTGTGGTTGCGTTGCTATTGTGACGACGGCCCTCGGACATCGAGTGACGATGACGACGCACGCCTTCCATCTCGGTAGTACACACGTTCATTGTTCTGTAAGAGTAATAAAAGAAGTAAAAGAGATAAGCTGTTTGTGATAAAAAGGAAATAAAGAGAAAGAAATAAAAAAGGGTTTTTTTTTTAAATACTTGGATAAAATAAGTTTTTTTTTTTTTTGTTGCATCACGCGCACACACGCTTCGGTCTTTTAAATAAAAGGGAAACCAAATTCCTTATTGTCAATACTTGATGGATCCGGTCCCTTCCCTGCCCCTCCTTTTTCGTTATTCATCATCAACAATCTTTTATGTTGCACATGACATGTGAAATACAGCCACTTTGTCTCTGCACCTCTTATCTTTATAATTTTAGTCTCCACCTCCCTTATTATTCTATGACTGGCTTTTTTATCATTATTATCATCTCTCTCTTTCTCATACCCGACTTAATTTTTTTATTTTTATTATTCTGAGTCATGGAAACGACACCAATGTTAAAAGTATATTCGGCATTCAGTCATTATAAAAATTATGCACTGGCACAAAACCACCGAAGAAGACGCGACTTTCACTCGCTTAGTCAGGCGCATCAAGCCCTGATATCGTCCCACCTCGAGAAAATCAACAAGGTCGATACATGTATCGACCATAATATGATGTTTATTCAGGACATCATGACCAACATGTTTCTCGAGGAACCCATGATGGATGCACAGGTAGACGCTTTCTCTACAATACATTTCTATCGTCGGCTTGATTCTAAAATATAGATCACACTAGGCTTACCCTGCCGAGATGGATAAAGTCAAAAGTACATTGAAACAGTTCGTTCGAGACTGGTCAAAAGAGGTAAACAATTTACTTGTAAACTCCTTGAAGTTTCGCATTAATCATTCGTGAAAAAAAAAAGGGAGAAGTGGAACGGAAAATAACATATGATCCCATAATGAATGAACTTGATACCATTTACAAGAACACTGAAAACAGGTATTTGAATCTCTAAATATTATCTTTAAACAGTGATTCGTTTATTTATCAAAATATATACATATTACGTAGAAGTGATGTCCGTGTCCTGGTACCTGGCGCAGGCTTAGGTCGTTTGGCGTTTGATATTGCAAAGTCAGGTAAATAAGGGTGGTGATCATTTTCTTTTTTATTCATGCAAAAACAATAATTAAACTCACCCCCCCCTCCCTCTCCCTCCTTCCTGCCCTCTCCTTCTTATCTCTGTAGGGTTCAGTTGTCAAGGTAACCATCATGCAAAAAAAAAAAAATATAAATGAAAAAAAAAAACATACATCGACTAATTTAATAACTCGAGGTTAGGAAATGAATTTTCGTACTATATGGTAAGTAATGTTATTTTCCAAAAGAATTAAGCATATGCATGATAATTAAATGAGAAACAGCTTTTTGCATCACATTTCGTTCTCAATAGGTAAGTAAAAAAAAAAAAAAAAAGAGGAATTCTTGTTTACACATATTCTGATACACCTTGGATAATAATAAATAGAATGACCAAGAGTGATCAGTACCTTATTTATCCGTTCATTCATTCATTCTCAAACATCAAGACGGATGCTCTTTTGCCAATCACAATCCCAGACGTCTTACCTTCCTCTTTAGCGCCAAACGTGGATTTCTCCATGGTGGCAGGTGATTTCATTGACGTCTATGCCGCTCAACCCGAAGCATGGGACGTGGTTGTTACTTGCTTCTTTATGGATACGGCTAAAAACATTCTCGAGTATATTGAAGTGATTCATCGCACGCTTGTCAAAGGTGGTACCTGGATCAATATGGGCCCTTTACTCTACCACTTTGAAGATAATGCTAATTCAGAACCTTCTATCGAACTCAGCCTGGAACAGCTGAAACAAACTGTTTCTCTCATGGGTTTTGAGATTAAGCACCAAAAGATGATATCTACCACTTATACACGTAATCCCGATGGCATGTTAAATTACGTGTATGACTGTGCCTTTTGGTCCGCTGTGAAATTATAGACTTTTTTTTTTATACATAGAAATATACTTTTTTTTTTCTCTCTCTTTATTAAAAATCATCATCGGCACTGCCATATCTTGATGGATTGATCCACACTGCCGGTGGCAACCAGTGGTGTGGTATGACAATAAGCTAAACACGTGACAAAGTGCGAGTGCGCTTCAATTGTCTTGACACATCGACCACTTCGTAGATCCCAAATCTTGATTGTTTTATCGTCACTGGCACTCACCAAGTATTTGCCGCTGGGATGCACTACCAACTGTCTCACCCAATTATCATGGCCAACCTACTCCTGATTGTTAGTATTCTACCAAGTACACACACACATATATATACACAAACCACTTTACCAGAGTGCTTAAGAGTTGTCCGGTGGAGACATCCCATAGCTTTATCGTCTTGTCTCTGGAACCTGTAATGATGTATTGACCAGGCACTGCCTGATCCTTATTTGACTTGACCTATAACTCTTATACTGTCAGTTTCAGTCCCATAACGATAGAGGTTGATCTACTCACATTAGCTTCTAACCACTCCCAAACAAATGGGTAAGAAGAGACGGGTAAAAAGATGACACACTCAACAACATGATCGTGGCCTCTGAAATCCATCTTGGTCTCACCCTTTTGTATGTCCCACACACGGGCAGTTTGATCGTTGGAGCAACTGACGAGTAAACGACCATCTTCGCTGGGAGAGACGTCGCGCACCCATTCGAGATGACCTACGAGTGTTTTAACACAGTAACCAGAGGCCATCTCCCATAACTTGATGGTCTTATCGCGTGAGGCAGAGACAATGATATCGGTGGTGGGTATAACAGCCACAGACGAAACGCTGTGGTCGTGTCCGTACAAGGTGCGGATACATTTATAATCATTGTTTGTGTCCCATACTTTGATTGTCAAGTCAGCGGAGCACGAGACTAGATGTTTTTTTGTTAGGATATAAAATAAAGCAGTTTGTAAAGAGAGAGAGCTTACTAAGATGGTTCCCCTTGGAGTCAAATGTAATGTCCTGTACAGCCTTAGTGTGACCTTTCAAGGTACGCTCATACTCTCCCGACTCATAATCCCAAATCTTGATGGAAGTGTCTTCGGAAGCGGAAGCGAGTACTTGGTAGAGAGGATGAAATGCGACGCGTGTGATGGGGTTACGGTGACCCATCAAGGCGAATTTCTCTGGTGCTCTAGGGATCCAATCGACAGAACTGGTGGGTTTACGAGTAGGAGCGTTATTCAGTTCCTCCTGCATCTGTGTTGACTTGGTTTCCAGCTCCATAATCTTATTGGTACGGTTAGTAAAATGTCTATGTGTTTTATTTATTATTCACTAAACCTTCTTTTGTAGTCGAATCACAGACGTCCACTTCTTTTCCAAAAGTCCTGCATACTTTTGCTTGGGATCCGCTACGAAATCTGGATTCTCTGACTCGCTTTTCAAGGCCGAAAACGACTGATTAAATCCACTGGCACTTAAATAATCTAATATCGCCTTGTGCCTATCATTATTTTTTGGTTGTTATTCGTATTAATATGATTTACGTTTTTCCCCTACCCGCAAAACTTACAACTCATCTTTTTGTCTGTCCGAAAGTATCGATGTGGTAGTCATCTTTTTGCTGAATAAAAAAGAAAGAAAAAGAGAAAGAAAGAGAAGGAAAAAAAAGGGGCGGAATAAAATATATAAAATACAACGGTAGCACAAAGAACGGAGTGGATTCCTTTTTGTTGTCCCCATTAAATAAAGAGAGAGAGAGAACTATACAGCAAAACCCCGGTCCGGGTATCTTTTTTTTCTTGTCAAAAAAAGTTTAGAAGTATGCATACTTAAAAGGTTACACCTACATATTGGATCACAGACGCATTAAGGTCCCCCCCCCTTTAACGCCTTTTAAAGAATTGCCCTGTGTTGTTTTTTCATTTACGCTTCTCTTTATGTGTGTATATAACACTTAGTTTTTACATTACTATACAACCTTTTTGAAATAATAAAAAAGAGGGCCTAATAGCAGATACAGTTGAGGTGCACATAGCCCCCCCTTTTTTTTTTCCAAGTGATTCGAATGTTCTGAACACGCCACGGGCAAGGGAACACACAAGTAAATTATGACACTCACCTCAGCTGATACTTAATGTGTTAAAAAAAAGCTCGAGTTAGGTATAAAGAGTGATAGGACACAATGAAAAATAAATACAAGGGAGCGGCAAGTGAAAATAAATATTACATACTTAATTTTTTTTTTTTTTTGCACTCTCTTCTTTTTGCACCTTTACAAATAAACCATGTCTCATCCACCGCATGTCATTGGAGAACTCGTTGTAGTTGCCTTGAAAGCTGTAAGCTATATCTCACCCTAATTTTGTAGACCCATTGAACGAATATATCTAACTACCTCTCTAGGAAAAACTTCAACATCAGGTAAAAACCCTTCATTCATATATTACTTATTAAAGCTGCAATGAGGCTTGATCCTTATTAAAGACATTGCATAGGCTCCTGCAAAACAAGATCCGTTTTGTCTATTTCGAATTGGAGATATCGCCAAGCGAACCAAAATTGATCATGGAGGCGGTCTTTACCCTATTTGGGACGACCAGGTAAAATCATATTACTTTTTTTTTGAATGTTTTTTTTAATCAGTGCAAAAAAAAAAAAAAGGTAAATTTGCCAGTTACTGCTGGTTACCATCAAATGCATGTGCAGATATTCGATAAAGACACTATGCCTAATAATCTCATGGGTGAAGGCATAGTAGATCTATCCAAAGTATTACGAGAAAAAGAACACGATGGCTATTTTCCATTACACTATAGAGGAAAACAAAACTGTGGTGACATTTATCTCGAATTAACCTTTTATTCAGCCGTAAGTTTCTCTCCTCTTTTTTTTTATCTACATTATAATTAAATCATGCCTTAGCAAAATACTGCAGTAAGACCTCAACAGCAAGTGAGATACCCTGCAGGTCAACCCTATCCTTACGCTGGACCTCCTCTTCAGCATCGACCTCCTCCTCCTCAGCAACATCGACCCCCTCCCCCTCAACAGCAACAGCATCGACCTCCTCCTCCTCCTCAACAACAACAACTACAGCATCATCAGCAGCAGCAATACCATCCACCTGTGCACCACCAGCACAGACCTCTTCCTCAAAGACCCCTTCCTCCTCCACAACACATGTCTCAGCACCAAATGCACAGACCACCACCACAACAACAACAACAGCAACAACAATTGCAGAGTAGGCCTTCAATGGTTGGTCCACCACCATCACACCACAGACCTTCAATGGGAGGACCACCACCACCACCACCATCACAACATAGCAGACCTCCACCTCATTTCCCTCAGCCTTCATCTTCTATGGGGACACAGCACTTTTCTCCTGCTATGCCATCCCCACAACCTTTACTTTCTGCCGCCTATAATCCCGCGCCCACTCCTAGACCTCCTCCTCCTCCCCCAGGTAAAAACAAGTGTTATAGAGTGTATGAAAAGAACTAACTTTTTGATGTAGGAAATTACTCACCTTATCCAAATACAGGATTTAATGAACAAAGACCAATGTATTCTCATCCACCCGCTCGACCTAATTATAATCCACGCCCTTATCCACCTTATTAGCTAATAAACTTTTGCATGTGTGTAACTCTATTAAAAAGTGACGGGCTTTATCACATGGAGTCTAATAAAAACTCCTGTGAAAATTGCTAATCCTTATTTCTCACCCCTTTTACCCACAAAAAACAAAAACAAAAATGTCCAGAGTCATCAGCCGTGCAGGGTAAGTTTCATATTTATCATACATAATAGCTCCCTCTCTCTCTTATTGATACTCTCAAGCAAAGGTTACGTGGTTATACAACTTCAGCAAAGACGTTTTCGAACCAAGCTATTTTACCACGTTTACCTATTCCCGAGCTCGAACTCACTTCAGCCCGTTACAAGCGCAGTCTTTTACCTTTACTCTCAGCCGCTGAACACCAACAAGCTTCTCAAAAGATCGATCGATTCTTTGCCAAGGATGGTTTGGCCAGTACCTTACAACAACGTTTGCATGCTTTGGATGACCAAGAAACCGCATTAGGTTTAAACTGGCTGGATAGACTTTGGTTAAAGAAGGGTTATCTCGAGTATCGTATTCCCACCTTAATTAACGTCAACTGGTGGAATCAGTTCAGAGACCCCGTCTCGGGTTTAGGAAAAGGTGCACCTGAAGGTCAAGTCTCGGATTTTCAGTTGGAACGATCTGCAGGCATGATTGCTGGTTTAATTGATTATTCTAACCGCGTCAACAAGTAAGTTTATGCTTTGGCTAAGGGTTTCAATATTGGCTGACATCTTAAAGCGAGGAAATTCCACCAGATATGTCCCGTTCAGGTCCCTTTTGTATGCATCAGTTAAAGAATATGTTTGGTACAAGTCGTATTGCTGCTCCCGAGTGTGATAAAGTCGTAACTCAATGGCCCTGTTTAAATAAACATATCAACGTCATCTACAAGGATCAAATCTTTTCTGTTCAAGTCATTGGTCCCAACGGTGAAACTGTCCCCATCAAGACCTTGGAAGAGTATGATATTCAGGAACAAAGACTCTGTTTATTTATATTAAATCTTTTTATTTCTTTCTATTTAAAGACAATTGCGTCAAGTTGTGCAACAGGTAGAAGATACACCCGTAGAAAAACGTCAACCTGCTGTTGGTTTACTCACCACAGAGCACCGTGATACCTGGGGACCCGTAAGTCTACATTTTTCTCTTCCCATCTGATTTAATAACTCACTCTTCTTATAAAGATTCGCGAGAGCATGGAGAAACAAACTTTAAACGCACAATCACTCAAGAACATCGATGACTCGATTTTTGTGTTTTGTTTAGATGACTATAGTTCACCTTTGGATCTGGATTTATCACATCGTAATATCTTTCATGGCAGAAACGGAAGAAACAGATGGTTTGATAAAGCCTTGCAATTTATTGTCGAGAACAACGGTCGTGCAGGCATCAATGGCGAAGTAAGTCTTTTCAAACTCCGTCTTTTTTTTTTTTAATTAGTATATTAACACTTGTGAAATAGCATTCGCCCGCTGACGCCGTGATTCCTTCTCGTATCGTAGAAGATGTTTTAACTCGGTAAAGTGTCTTTTTTATAGGGGGAGCATATGTATAAAAAAACTCAATCACTAACCAACAATGGTTTTTTTTTATCGAAAAAAAAAGTGAGCCTATTGTGGACTCCATGTCCGCTGCTGCAATTTCCAACTTGGAGAAACCCAAGGTGTTACAATGGCAAGTCTCTCATGAACTCGGAAACGCTATTCGTACCGCCGAAAAGAACGCTTCCACCTTAATTTCAGACCTCGATAGTGTTCTTCTTCATTACGGAGGATACGGTTCCAACATGATGAAGGAGGCCAAAGTAAGTCCCGATGGCTGGCTCCAAATGGTCTATCAACTGGCTTATTATCGCCATTACGGTAAATCTTGCCCTACCTACGAATCAGCTTCCACTCGTAAATTCCGTGCTGGTCGTACCGAGACTGTTCGTACCTGTTCCACCGATACCGTGGCTTTCACCAAGGCCTGGGAGGATAAAGATATCAAGATGGCTGATAAATTGGGTCTCTTTGAAAAGGCCATCGGAAGTCATATGGAATATATGAAGGCCGCTAGTAACGGTCATGGCGTGGATCGACACTTGTTGGGTCTCAGATGTCAAATGACACCTGAAGAAACTGCATCGGAAGACGCTGCCATCTATCGTGACCCTTCTTATTGGGGTTCGCAGTACTGGTTGTTATCCACATCCAATACCTCACCTGGTGATTTGGCTTGGGGTGGTTTTGGTGCGGTCGTACCAGAAGGTTATGGCATTAATTATGCCATCGGTAAAGAACGCGTGCGTATGAGTGTCAGTTCTTGGAACTCTTACAAGGACACGGATTCTGCTTCCTTCCGTAAAACCATTCATGGTGTGCTTGAAGAGTTCGGTGATGTGGCTCAAAGATATTTAATCAAGAAATAATATGAAAAAAAAAGTTTTTATTTTAAGCAATAAAGGGAATCATGGAAGTTCTGTTACGAGGGTAATCTTTAAACTCCTTCTTGTAATTCTTGTGCTTCTTAACAGCCCAAATGTACATTTGTCCAGTGGCCACAATGTTGAAAAGGAAAGCTATCATCAAATCCGTTTAGATACTTTTATCTCTTTACATATGTATAAAACTTACCGCTCCAACTGGTAGTGAGGAAACAAACAGCGGTCCAAGCAAGGAACTCGAAAAAATAGTTGGGACAAGAAACAAGATCGAAACCATAACCATAAGGAATAGCACGAACACGAGTTCCAGGAGGACGCAAATTACGAAGTGTAATATGTGTCATCAAGTTGGAAAGTTCGGCCCACTACAAATCATTTAGCTCTCTCTCTCATTTTACACACAAATATATATACTTACAGCCCAGACAGCAACAGATCCATAGAGCCAGACATCATTACGGATAGCAGCTTGCTTACCTTCAGAGAACCAAGGACCATACACCCAGAAAGCCAAATTGATACCCGACAAGAACCAATAATGAGCAGAGTTCTTGAAGACGTTGGTGAAGGGCATGGTACCGTGTGAGAAACGATGCACAAAGATCGTTTCTAATTCACGCTTAATGAAATGAAGCATCACCATGTAATAAGTCCAGGTTTGCATGGCAGAATGTTCATAGGCTTGACCATAGATCAATTGACTTGCATAATAGAAAATAGGATGGATCAAAAGAGGTCCACCGTACTCAATCATAAAGACAGTACGCCAGCCAATTTGGGGTCCGAGATCCTTGAAATAAATCGTACCATTCTCGAGAATGGCCTGTTCTTTCAAGGTCTTGTCAGCATCCAACACTTTCTTATCCTCGGTCGTTAAACGTTGACGTTCAATATAATATTTGGGGAACTTTTTGGCTAAAGCCTCAGACACTTGGCTGGTCTTGATACTCTCGGCTGTACCAGCAACTTCAAGCTCTAAAGGGAACTTGTTGCTCTTTGGATTACGCGAAGCAATAGTAATCTTCATTTGCCGTGTTAATGCCGAAAAAAGAAAAAAAGCAAAAATATTATATTGGGGGTACCCTCCGTTATTGGGGTCGGGATGAGCCAATCAATCGGGTGCTCGCTTTAATCCCAGCATAGATAACCTGCTCGTGAAGATGGCATTGATCTACATGAGAGAGGACAAACCAGACGTGTTTGGCATCACCTTATTTCACTTACCACATACCTAGGCTGCCCCTAAATTGACAGTAAAGTACACAATGGCTAGCGTTCTGCTTCTTCATACTCGAGTATGACCATCTTTGAGGCCAAAATTCGATATAGAATGCTGCCAGTTTGGCCCGAAATTTAATATATCAAAATAGTTAAACAAAAAAGAAAAAAAAAATGAGTTGGCTTTTGCTTTACTAGACATGTCGGAATTACCATCTGAAATTCTAAATATTGTATACAAACACTCAAGTAACAAAGATGTTTTGCAATGTGCTTTGACCTGCAAAAGTTGGAAAGAAAGTGCATTACCGCATTTCTACAAAACTCTGTCCATCGACGATAACCGAGTTTTTCAAACAAAGAAACTGCTACAATTAGATCCCAGCGAACGCGATCGTTACTTTCAATACGCCTTTTTCACACAAAAGCTTACTGTTCATATGGATACTGCAAATCACCCACAACATGATTTAACACATGCCGTCTCAGACAAAGGTACAAGGGGCAACTATACAATGGAAGAATGGATCCTGCTTTTGGAACACCTACCAAACATACAAGTTCTGGATTTATCTGGCAGTCTAAACGCCAGTGAGTATATGCAATACATCCTGAATAGTACGGATTCCGACAAAATATTGCCAAATATTAGGGTCCTCAAAAAGGCTCCCCGGGGATCCATGGGTGACGCCCATGATTGTAATGACTTTTACTTTTCCGTTTGCTACAAGTATCGTGCAACCATTACAACTTTAGAAGTTGAATACAATTCCGAGTCATTTGATCCGGGACCTATTAACGGCGATGTGGTTACGATGTTATATCATTTCAATAGCTTGACTCATTTGACGTTCAACAATAGTTGTGATGACCAGTTAACTACCTTTGATATCATGGATGCTTGCCCTTATTTAGTATCCCTTAATTACAAGAGCAGACACTGTATTCCAGAGCCAATTGTAAAGAATATACTTGGTGGCGATACGAACCGCAAGAGGTTGAATAATAGTTTTAAAGAATTACATTTGACAATCCCAACTATTTCAACGCATTATGCTGACTACCTCAAAGACTATGTCGCACCGCATTTGGATGTCCTGAAGCTGACAATCCGTAATATGGAGATATTCGATTGGGTCAAAAGATTAGGACTTTATAATGCGGTGGAGTTTCTACGCAGTTTAAGTAAGGTTAAAACGGCTAGTATCAGTTGGGAACCTCGGGAACACAGCGATGAACAAATTAATACAAGTACAGAAACCGAATCCACGATTTTCTTCACATTGCTTAACGCAATGATAAGAAATAAAAAAATGTACTGTCGAGCCAATTATGTTCAAAATCAAAGGACACACAAGTCTTTTCGTTTAACTCCAGATGATAACTTGTATTTCAAATACAGTTTAAAGGAATCTGACTGCTATGTACCATTAACGAATCAAGGCTTTGAACAAGGGTATTCATTAAGTCGTCGTGTTCAATTCGCAACTCCCAATCGTTCCACTTCGATTATAGGACCAGAAGTCATTCGTCAGGTGAATGCTTTTCTGGACGACGCACATCCAAATCTACCGTTGGAGATCTTACGATATGCGTTGATGAACTGTCCAAACCTGCAACGGTTTTGGTACAACTCAACTAGTGAATATAATTATAGTATATTGATCGACGCCAAACCTGAAATGGGCGGTGACATTAAAAAACATTCCCAAAACTTTTCAAATACCTCACAAGAAAATATCAAGTTCATCAAGACTGGAAACATGGTCCCATCCAAAGAACTATTGTGCCTCATATATCAATACCTGCCTGCAATAGAAAACTTTAAATGTGTTAAGGACCAATACCTGGATCCACCTACAGAATTATTTGAAGTGGACCTGACAGCATTTAACTGTTTAAAGTTAGTTGAACTGGATGTTCGCTTGTTCTGTGATAAAGGACAAGATACCGCATTTTTGGAAATACAACTCTCGGATAAAGATTGGGAATATTACTGTCTGCTAATAAGTACGCAGGAATTGTCTGTAACTAAAACTACTTTGGAAAATATGAATGAACAGATTAGTGGCAGTGAGCATGGTAATATTCGAAAAGCTGTCATCAAGTGCCACAAGCAGGTCATATTCGAACTTTCCTCTGGCTATTCAATGGTGACAGAAATTCATAATGGAAAAATCGATAAATTAGACGACGAACTTTCTATGGAATTATTTTACAGTTTCTTATTTTAACTCGCGCGTTTGTCGATAAGTAAATGCACTGTCTTTTTTAAATAAAAGTAATAACTTGATTATAATGATTCAAGAAAAACCTATAATCAGAGTCATAAGTTACACGATCCAATTACTGGAAATTGGCCAAAACTTTATATGGAAAAGAAAATAAAGATGGATTTTGCTTTTCTAAACATGTCGGAATTACCATCTGAAATTCTGAATATTGTATACAAACATTTAAGTGACAAAGATGTTTTACAATGTGCTCTGACCTGCAAAAGATGGAAAGAAATTGCTTTACCACATTACTGCAATAGTCTGTCCATCGACTTTAGCCAAGTTTTACAAACAAAGGAACTGCTTCAATTAGACCCCAGCGAACGCGATCGTTACTTTCAATACGGCACTTTCACAAAAAAGATTGTTGTTCATAGAGATGATGATTATTCCCTATGGTATGATTTCAGAGATACGTTCGTTCACTATACAAAGGAAGAATGGATTCAGCTTTTGAAATACCTACCAAACATACAAGTTCTGGATTTATTTGAGACTAGGAACTCCCTCAAATATATGGAATACATCCTAAACTGTACGGAATCCGACAAAATACTGCATAAAATTAAGACCATCATAGTGGCTGATACCAAAAGCCAAATGGGTGGCACCAAGGTTCCCAATGATATTTACTTTGCCGTCTGCTACAAGTATCATGCAACCATTACCACGTTAGAAGTTGAATACGATTCCAAATCGTTTAATTATGGACCTATCAACGGTGATATGCTTACGATGTTATATCATTTCAACAACTTGACTCATTTGACGTTCAACAATAGTTGTGATCCCCAATTAACTACCTTCGATATCATGGATGCTTTTCCCCATTTAGTATCATTAGACTACAAGAGCGAACACTGTATTCCAGAATTAATTGTAAAGAATATCCTTGGTGATGATACGAACCGCAAGCGGCTGAGTAATAGTTTTAAATATTTACATTTGACGATCCCAACTGTTTCAACGCATTATGCTGACTACCTCAAAGACTATGTCGCACCGCATTTGAATGTCCTGAAACTGACAATCCATAATATGGAGATATTCGATTGGGTCGAAAGATTTGGACTTTATAATGCGGTGGAGTTTTTACGCAGTTTAAGTAAGGTTAAAACGGCTAGTATCAGTTGGGAACATCAGGAACACGATGATAGACTTATTAATACAATCCCGGAATCCAAAGCTACAGTTTTCTTTACATTGCTTAACGCAATGATAAGAAACGAAAATATGCGCTGTCGAGCAGAGTATGATTACGAAAGTGCACACGAATCTTTAAGTGTAACTCCAGATGACCTCTTGTACTTTAATTACAGCCTGAAGGAATCTGACTATTATCTACCATTGACGAGTCAAGACTTTGAACAAGAGTATTCAGTAATTCTTCCTGTACAGCTTTCAATTCCCAATCGCTCCACTTCGATCATAGGACCAGAAGTCATTCATCATGTTTATGTCTCTCTGGACGACACACATCCAAATTTGCCGTTGGAGATCTTACGATATGCGTTGGTGAACTGCCCAAACCTCCAAACCTTTAGGTGCGAGACAAGTGGTAAAATTAACCATACAATATCACTCGATGTCAATCCTAAAAAGGGCAATGACATTGTAAAAAGTATCCCAAACTCAATAAATGCCACAAAAGCACAAATCAATGTCATCATGACTGAAAACATAGTCCCATCCAAAGAAATGATGTGCCTCTTTCATCAATACTTGCCTGCCGCAGAAAAACTAATGTGTCTCCTGGACGATTCGACTTTTCCACCTGCTGAAATGTTTGAAATGGACCTGACAGCATTTATGTATTTAAATTCAGTTCTACTGGATGTTCAATTGTTTGATGCTGACGACCAAAATACCGCATTTCTAGTAATACAGTTCTCGGATAAGGATTGGGAATACTACCATCTGTGGGGAGATGATATGGATTTGACTGTAACTAAAACTACTTTGGCACAAATGACTGATCGGATAAGTAATAAAGAGTATGGTGATGTTCGAAAAGCTGTCATCCAGTGTCGCAAGCAGGTCAAATTCGAACTTATCTCAAATCGTTCAAGGATGATAGAAATTTATGACGGAAAAATCAGTAAGTTAGACGAAGAGCTCTTTATGGAATTAGGTTACAGTTTCTTATTCTAACTCGTGTGTTCGTCTACATTTCATCAGATCCTAGATAATTATATGTGCTGTCTTTTTTTTAAAAAAAAAAAAACTTGATTATACTTATTCTGGGAAAACCTATGATCAGAGTCATAAGTTACACTGGAAATTGGCCAAAACTTTATATCGAAAAGAAAATAAAGATGGATTTTGCTCATCAAAGTCTTCAACCCAACTGTTTCCGTTTTTTCTGCGACTATTGACACCCAACAATCACTTGTTCGGGTCGATTGAAACTGAGCCATTGACTGACTTTTTTCGATACACTTTATTAATCAATCAAATTTCAACCAAGTCCTTCGAGGAGGAAACGGTTCACCGCACTCCTCAGCGAATTACGTCTGTCAGTCGTTACACCGGTTCTACTTGGAAAGCTTTCTGGCGTAGTTGGTTGAATTTTCGTACGAAAAACATCTGGTTTCGAATTCTGCATAATAAGGTCAATACAACTCTCATCATGCATAAATATCTCCCACAGCTAGTAGACTCTCTCTGTCCGTTATACTCTGCCAGGTCTCATTACCCCGAGCATATGTTTGTCGCTTGTCAGCGTGTTTGGCAAATTTGGAAACGATCCTTCACATATCTATATCCGCAACTACCTGCCTTATATTTACTTAAACCGTCTGAGGTCCTATCCAGTATATACAAGTTCATTTTCCCCAGTCGTAAAATGTTCCATCTTCAAACCACCCCAATTTTTTTTTTTTTGGCTCTATCCTTGAAGGTATTTGGAAACATTACTGGAGTTTTATTTTTGATTCCACACCTTTTATCCCGGATCAAGTCGTCTGTACTATCATTGGTATCGCTCACACCTATATCAACCAGCATAACGTAAACTCGGCCAATTTCCTTATCAGTTAATTTTCTTTATTTAACTTTTGTTTTTCTTTGCATTTTAACTCATCCCTCATTATGTAATTTTACTATCACTGCTTACCTCTCATTATGACGTATGACTTTCACTGAACCTTGAATAAACTTAGGATTTATACAAAAAAAAAAAGATTTTGCTTTACTAAACATGTCGGAATTACCATCTGAAATTCTAAATATTGTATATAAACACTCAAGTAACAAAGATGTTTTACAATGTGCTCTGACTTGCAAAAAATGGAAAGAAAGTGCATTAACACATTACTACAACAGTCTGTCCATCAACGCTAACCGAATTTTTCAAACAAAGAAACTGCTACAATTAGACCCCAGCGAACGCGATCGCTACTTTCAATACGGCACTTTCGCAAAAAATCTTGTTGTTCATAAGGACTATATGCGTAAAAGACCTTTTGATTCAAAAAGTACCGTCGTTGACTATACAGAGGAAGAATGGATCTGGCTTTTGGAATACCTACCAAACATACAAGTTCTGGATTTATCTGGCAGTCTAAACGCCATTAAGTATATGAAATACATCCTAAGCTGTACGGATTCCGACAAAATATTACCACAAATTAAGGTCTTCATAAAGCCTGATCGCCAGCGCACCCTGGCTGACACTCTTCATTGTGATGACATGCACTTTGCCGTCTGCTACAAGTATCGTGCAACCATTACCACTTTAGAAGTTAACTTCAATTCCGAGTCTTTTAATTCCGTACCTATTCACGGCGATGTGGTTACGATGTTATATCATTTCAATAGCTTGACTCATTTGACGTTCAACAATAGTTTTGATGACCAGTTAACTACCTTTGATATCATGGAAGCTTGTCCTTACTTAGTATCACTTAATTACCAGAGCGGACACTGTTTTCCAGAGCCAATTGTAAAGAATATTCTTGGTAGTGCTATGAATCGCAAGAGGTTAAATCATAACTTAAAAGAATTGTATTTGACGGTCCCCACTATTTCAACGCATTATGCTGATTATTTGAAAGACTTTGTCGCACCTTATTTGGATGTCCTGAAATTGGAAATCTGTGATACGGATGTATTCGATTGGGTCGAAAGATTTGGACTTTATAATGCGGTGGGGTTTTTAGGCAGTTTAAGCAAGGTTAAAACGGCTAGTATTGGTTGGACACCTGGTATGATCTACAATAGACAAACTACCAGTACTAAATCCGAACCCACAATTTTCTTTACATTGCTCAACGCAATGACGAGAAACAAAAAAATGCACTACCAAGCAACCTATACTGATTACCAAAGTACACACAAGTCTTTTAGTTTAACTCCGTATGACTATTTGTATTTTAATTACGGATTAAAAAAATCGGACTACTATCTACCATTAACGAATCAAAACTTTGAACAAGAAGATTCTTTAACTCGTCGTCTTCGATTTGCAATTCCCAATCGTTCCACTTCGATCATAGGACCAGAAGTCATTCATCATTTTAATGTCTCTATGAACGACACACATCCAAATTTGCCGTTGGAGATCTTACGATATGCGTTGGTGAACTGTCCAAATCTCCAACGATTTTGGTACAACTCAATTAATGATGATAATGACATATTACTCTATGTCAATCCTAAAAAGGGCAATGACATTGTAAAAAGTATCCCAAACTCAATAAATGCCACAAAAGCACAAATCAATGTCATCAAGACTAATAGTATAGTCCCATCCAAAGAAATGATGTGCCTCTTTCATCAATACTTGCCTGCCGTAGAAAAACTAATATGTCTCCTGGACGGTTTGACTCTTCCACCTGCTGAAATGTTTGAAATGGACCTGACAGCATTTATGTATTTAAAGTCAGTTCGGCTGGATGTTCAATTGTTTGGTGCTGACGACCAAAATACCGCATTTCTAGTAATACAGTTCTCGGATAAGGATTGGGAATATTACCATCTGTGGGGAGATGATATGGATTTGACTGTAACTAAAACTACTTTGGCACAAATGACTGATCGGATAAGTAATAAAGAGTATGGTGATGTTCGAAAAGCTGTCATCCAGTGCCGCAAGCAGGTCATATTCGAACTTTCCTATGGCTATTCAATGGTGACAGAAATTCATAATGGAATTATTTTTAACTCGCGCCTTCGTCGATAAGTAAACGCACTGTCTTTTTTAAATAAAAGTAATAACTTGATTATAATGATTCAAGAAAAACCTATAATCAGAGTCATAAGTTACACGATCCAATTACTGGAAATTGGCCAAAACTTTATAGCGAAGGAAAATAAAGATGGATTTTGCTTTACTAAACATGTCGGAATTACCATCTGAAATTCTAAATATTGTATATAAACACTCAAGTAACAAAGATGTTTTACAATGTGCTCTGACCTGCAAAAGATGGAAAGAAAGTGCACTAACACATTACTACAACATTCTGTCCATCAACGCTAACCGAGCTTTCCAAACAAAGAAACTGCTTCAATTAGACCCCATCGAACGCGATCGTTACTTTCAATACAGCACTTTTACAAAAAAGCTTGTTATTCATAGGGATTCTGTGTATGACATACCTATTGATTTAAGAGATACTGTCGTTCACTATACAAAGGAAGAATGGATTCAGCTTTTGAAATACCTACCAAACATACAAGTTCTGGATTTATTTAAGAGTAAGAATTCCCTCAAATATATGGATCATATCCTAGACTGTACGGAATCAGACAAAATATTGAACAAAACTAGGGCCATTATAGTGGCTAATAGAAAAAGCCATATGGCTGGCACCAAGGTTCCCAATGACATTTACTTTGCCGTCTGCTACAAGTATCGTGCAACTATTACCACGTTAGAAGTTGAATACAATTTCAAGTCTTTTAATTTTGGACCTATTAACGGTGATATGCTTACGATGTTATATCATTTCAACAACTTAACTCATTTGACGCTCAACAATAGTTGTGATCCCCAGTTAACTACCTTGGATATCATGGATGCTTTTCCCCATTTAGTATCATTAGATTACAAAAGCAAGTATATCATTCCAGAAGTAATTGTAAAGAATATTCTTGGTGGTGATACGAACTGCAAAAAATTGAATAATAGCTTTAAAGAATTGCATTTGACGATCCCAACTATTTCAATGCATTATGCTGATTACATTAAAGACTATGTCGCGCCGCATTTGGATGTCCTGAAGCTGAAAATTTGTAACATGGATATATTCGATTGGGTCGAAAGATTTGGACTTTATAATGCGGTGGGGTTTTTACGCAGTTTAAGCAAGGTTAAAACGGCAAGTATCAGTTGGGAACCTCAAGAACACAATAATAGACTTATTAATACAAGCCCGAAATCCAAAACCACAGTTTTCTTTACATTGCTTAACGCAATGATAAGAAACGAAAATATGCACTGTCGAGCACAGTATCATTATGGAAGTGCACACAAATCTTTAAGTGTAACTCCAGATAACCATTTGTATTTTAATTACAGCCTGAAGAAATCTGACTATTATCTACCATTAACGAATCAAGACTTTGAACAAGGGTATTTAGTACCTCTTCCTGTTCCATTTGCAAAACCCAATCGTTCCACTTCCGTTATAGGACCGGAAGTCATTAATCAGATCAATGTATTTCTGGACGACACACGTCCAAATTTGCCGTTGGAGTTCTTACGATATGCGTTGATGAACTGTCCAAACCTCCAAAAGTTTTGGTGCGTCTTAGTTGGTGATTATAACCATACAATATTACTCGATGCCAATCCTAAAACGGGCAATGACATTGTAGAAAGTATCCCAAACTCAATAAATACCACACAAGCAAATATCAATTTCGTCAAGACTGAAAACATAGTCCCATCCAAAGAAATGCTGTGTCTCATTCATCAATACTTGCCTGCCGTAGAAAAACTAATATGTCTCCTGGACGATTTGACTTCTCCACCTGCTGAAATGTTTGAAATGGACCTGACAGCATTTATGTATTTAAATTCGGTTCTACTGGATGTTCAATTGTTTGATGACGACCAAAATACCGCATTTCTAGTAATACAGTTCTCGGATAAGGATTGGGAATATTACCATCTGTGGGGAAAT
Organism: Mucor saturninus; assembly: GCA_016758985.1. Taxonomy (NCBI): domain Eukaryota; kingdom Fungi; phylum Mucoromycota; class Mucoromycetes; order Mucorales; family Mucoraceae; genus Mucor; species Mucor saturninus. The sequence continues at coordinate 757 of JAEPRD010000218.1, read as the reverse complement.
AATACGACTTTGACTGTAACTAGAACTACTTTGGAACATATGAATGAACGGATAAGTATAAAAGAGTATGGTAATGTTGGAAAAGCTGTCATCCAGTGCCGCAAGCAGGTCAAATTCAAACTTTTCTCTAATCGTTCAAGGACGACAGAAATTTATAACGGAAAAATCAGTAAGTTAGACGAAGAGATTATTATAAAATTACGTCACATTTCTTATTCTAACTCGCGTGTTCGTCTATATTACATCAGATCCTAAATAATTAAACGCAGTGTCTTTTTAAATGGAAGGAATAACTTAATTATACAGTGCTCACGGTACCAATTTGCGGTTTTATTTTTTTTTGCGGGTTTACAAACTCCCAATTTGCGGGTTGTTCATTGGCCAATTTGCGTTTTTTTTATTCTCAATTTACGGGTTTACAAGATCCCAATAAGCGTTTTTATTTTTTCAAATTACGTTTTATTAAAGTTTATTTTACAAAAAAAAAAAAATATATTTTCAATAGGCGGCTTTTTTCTTCCAATGGGCGGGAGGGTTTTTTTTCAAAGGGCGGTTTTGATTCCTGTACCTTACTCATAAAACTTAAATGAGCACTTATTTTTTCTACGAAGACGTCAAGGAAGAATCTTCGATGAAAAAGGAGATGATGCTATGGAATGGGAAGAAGATATAAACCCTTTTCACTTAGAGACTTCGACCAATATTAGACATTATTGTATTGCTCAGGAACCACATCAAGCATCGAGGATGGTCAGAG
>JAEPRD010000217.1:0-42274 GCA_016758985.1 Mucor saturninus | reverse complement strand
AGCTTGTTTGACGTGTATGGGTTTAGGTCAAATATGACGGCATCGGTCCCCGACCGGGTAAACTACCACTTTAACAAAGCAGTGACGCGAATATTTCCGTACTTTTATGAACATTTTATTTGCAGTGACAAATACAACTAAAGTCACGTGATAATCACGTGATAATATTTTAATTGGTCAAATTTCGGAGATGCTGTATCTATAGACTTTTTGAATTTTATTTCGTAATTTGCTTTAAGGTTGCTCAAAATTAATCTCAGTATACTGTCAATTTATTACTAACTAATAATACATGTAATTTTAGACACGGCAAATTATCTTGGAAAGAACTGCTCTTACAAACGATATGGGTTTAAGAAAGAAAAGCGCAAGTATATCTGTCAATTTTTCTGTATATTACAGGTGTGATACAATAGACGGAGGAAGGCTAGATGATAAATCAACATAATAGCTAGATATATATTTTTCAAATAATGTTGCTTCCAAGCAAGGTAAAATTTTATTTTTAATACTACTGTATGTTCCTGCAGTACAAGTGACGTTAAGCTGTTGCCAGCCTATTGAATCAGTTTGGAGGGTGGGAAGGTCAGTCACTTGATCCCTGACTGAGTTTGAATCTATTGTATTTCCATTGTTATTTCTCCTGCTTTCCTTCTCTTTTTTTGAAATAAGCAACATAAAACTAATGTTTCCTCATTTAAAGCGGCAAGAATGTCCAGAGTGCCCGACTTGTTTTAACTGTCAATTGCCAACAAACACGTGTACGAATGGAGGGCAGTGTAGCATCAGTGGTGCTTGTACTTGTCCGGCGGGATGGGGTAACACTCGAAAAAAAGATAGCCCAACTTAAAATTATTGACTTACACCTTTTTTTTTTGTAAAGGTGACTTGGATTGTTCACAGCCTTTATGTGGATCGCTATATGAGCCGAACCGACCACCCAGGGAAATAGACCAGGATTGTGCATGTGATTCAGGGTAAGGAGGGGAGAAAGAGAGAGAGGGCATGATGGGGTTTAACTTATCGGTTCGTTAATTATTAGTTGGGGAGGTGTGAATTGTAACGTATGTCAACAAGATCAATCCTGTCAACCATTTAAAGGATCCAACGCAACATGTCTGAAAAATGCTATTGGATTGAAATCCATGCATGCTTGGTGTGCTACTACAAGTTAGTCTTGCTGATACCTTTTTTTGTTCTTTTTTTTTTGTTCTAATTATCATGCAGATATACCGTGGATTGACAATACGCATGTGTCACTATCTTGTGAATGGGGTAAGAATGAGTGTATGTTTCAGTTTTGGAAAGATAGAGAGGAACAGTTTTATTGTGAACTTAGTGAATGTAGTCAAGCGAGTAAGTACCAGCACTTTCTCTCAAAATAAACATCTCGCTAAGTTTTTGGATATTAGCTTCGGGAGATAACGATGTGCAGGGTCATTGTAAAAAGGCAAAATGCGGTTGCATGAAAGACGCCTTCATGTGCGGTAAAGAAGTAGGTAAGTTTATTCAAGAATATTTGACAGTAGTTCAAGGTTAACATGACGGGGGAAATGTAGACATGTCCGAATTGGTAAAAAATGTAAAAGGACCGTCTGAATGGTTCTGCAAAAACGGAAAAAATTGTTGGTACAACGGTAAAATTTAAAGCAAAAAATGTGGTAGTACAATGATCTCATTCTTGACTAGAATACTCTACACTGGTCAGCGTCTTTCCTGACAATATTCAGCTTGCGTGTGATGTAGGTGAATGTGTAAACGAGCAAGATTATTTGGATGTCGGACCCATCGTAAGTTTTAATATTCGTACATCCGTTGAACCTATTTTTAACCGGCCTAAAACAAGGATCAAGAATTTTCGAGTTACACAGAGTTGATGATAATTGGAGCTATTTCGCTTGCCTGTATATTGCTATTCACGATTACAAAGATCACTGCTTCACGACAAAAGAAAATGTTTGGAACTCGTATTGAATTATCATTGGACGATAATGATGAAAGCGATGGTCCAATTTCAACAGAAATAGCCCTAACATTTGCAGATATTAATTACACGGTGTCAGGTAAACCAATTCTATCGGATATTAGTGGATACGTCGAACCAGGGCAAATGCTGGCCATTATGGGTCCTTCAGGTGCAGGAAAGTCGAGTTTACTCGATATTTTATCAAAGAAACACAAACGAGGTGTCACAAGTGGAAGGATTTTGATTAATGGCATGTTGCCCACTCGACGTCAGTTCAAACGATTAACCGGGTTTGTGGATCAGGATGATAGTTTGATGGGAACATTGACCGTACGAGAGACACTGACATATGCTGCTTTAATGCGATTACCACGTCGCATGCCGCTAAAATCCATACAAAAACGAGTTGAAGATGTGATTCAAGAGTTGGGTATCAACAAAATTGCAGATAGTCAAATCGGTATGCCTGGACAGAGAGGTATCAGTGGAGGTGAAAAGAGAAGAGTAAGTATCGGTAAAGAACTTGTGACAAGTCCCAGTCTTTTGTTCTTGGATGAGCCAACAAGTGGTCTTGACGCCTATAATGCTGGCGTTGTCATGGCATGCCTTAAAAAATTAGCACATGAAGGAAAACGAACTGTTGTAGTCACTATTCATCAAGTAAGATATTTATCTGTCAAATAATCTAACTTGTATACTGACCTAAATACCACTTTAGCCGAGATCTAATATTTTTAAAATGTTTGACTCCCTTATGCTCTTGGCAGACGGGCAATTAGTAAGACTTGGGTACATATAAAACAGCATACATCAACTGAGTCATAATTTATTTTAGGTTTATTTTGGCCCAGCTAAGACATGTTCAAGTTATTTTAAGGATTTGGGCTTTCCTATTCCTGCAGATTATAATGTAGCAGATTATTTGAGTAACGTGTTAATATACTTTATGTGCTACTTATGATGATTGACATGTCGTTTTTTTATACGTAGTTGATCTTACAATGAAACGGCCAGAAGATGCAGTAAACAAGCCTGGAACGCCTTTGCTTTCTGGTGAAATAGATGACGATACGCAGCCTTTGGAAGAGATACACACTCCATATTTGTCTACAAGCGATATACAACAAGAAGGGTCCGGCGAACTTAATTTACTTTCTGAGTCTAACCATTCATATTTTTTGCTTGATTCATTTTACTCTTCGGACCTGTTTCAAACAATTCAGAACCGTGTTGGCCGTTCCGAAAATGAAGATGAAATAAATTATTCTGTCTGGGTGGATGCACCAGGCCAAGAAGAGTCAGCCTTTTCTATTTATCAATTTTACCATGAACTAGTAAGATACCGGGCCTATTGTTGTATGCGTTTACTCTTATCATTATTATTAACCGGACTATTGTAGTCATTATTATCTTCCCGTACGTTTATCAACCTGTATCGGAATCCATTTTTATTCTTTGCACATTTTGGATTTTCTGTTCTATTAGCGGTGCTGCTCGGTAGTCTTTTTTGGCAGGTGGATGTGGATCTTTCCGGCGTACAGAATCGATTGGGTGTTTTGTTCTTTATGTGTGCTCTCCTGGGTTTTGCAGCGACCAGTGCTTTAGACATGTTTAATAAGGAAAGGATCTTGTTTATGCGAGAGCGTGAAAACGGGTACTACACACCAGGCGCTTATTTTGTAGCTAAAGTACTTTTTGATGTGGTTCCTTTGCGTGTTCTCCCACCTTTGGTCATGGGCTCAATCAGCTATTACATGATTGGACTAAACCCAAGCATTCATATTTTTGGTAAATTTTTGCTCGTCTTGGTATTGTTTAATTTAGCGGCTGCGGGGTTGTGTTTGTGTTTCGCTACTGCTTTCAAGAACTTGTCGGCAGCCAACCTTTTGGCAAATCTGGTCATTTTGTTTTCGATGTTGTTTGGCGGTTTCTTATTAAACAAAGGTAAGAATAACCATGCATTCTTATATGACAGATGTAGGATAGCTAATATGGCTTAAATATTAGATCACATTCCGCCCATGCTAAGGTAATATAAACGAAGCACAATAGAAATACAACATGCATATACTAAGACAATTATTTAGTTGGCTTCAGTATCTCAGTTTCTTTAATTATGGGTATGAAGCACTCATCGTAAACGAGCTTAAAGACATTACTTTACGCGACAAATCCATAGCTGATATCCAAATTCCTGGGCCTATTATTTTAGCCCGGTTTGGATTTAACGGGCAAGCATTCTGGTCAGATGTAATTCGGTTGATTTGTTTTGTATTGGTAACATTAACAACTTCTTTCGTGTTCTTAAAATATCTTGTCAAAGAAAGAAGATAAATTTTTGAATGTACATAATAATATATAAAAAAGTTTTTGACCAGCTTAATGTCTTTTTTTATTGATTTATATAAAAATGAAGTAACTATGTCCCAGGTGGAGTTTTTTCAGCTTTGTCGCAGTAAACATGTGTAATGTTAATTTAATCCATACTTTTAAACTTGGCTTTTGGGCTAATTTTTAAATAAGATGCTGAAATGGTTGGTGGGATGCAATAGTTTGGGCGTAAGTCTAGTGCTCTTAATCATTCATTAAAACAATATTGCCCTTGCGTTTTTTTAATGAGGACACTATGTGGTCAATTTTGCTTTTCCATACGACCCTGAAGAGGTTGTCTAACGGAGCTTTAAAATACGTGATTTCTTGTCAAGCTTGCCTATGTAAGTTTATGGACATACTTGCGAGAAAATGTATACTCACAATTATTAATTAAAAGAGTCGCCTAAATTCAGTAGAAAGTCGAGTTTCTTAAATGTACTTGTTAGAAAAGCTTGTCGGAAATATGAGTATCAGTTAACTTTTTTTCTGCGCAAGGAACAATGTTTAATGTTATACATGAGTGATACACTTCCGACTTTTCTCTCCTTAAAAAACGGGTTGTTTATTATGAGATTGCGCGTTTTGACAATATTTTCCATTAAAGCGAGTCATTTATCGTTTTGTAAAACCAGTTTTTTGCCTTGTGTTCATTTTCGCATGAACCGTGACTGCCGTTAGACACGTTAAAAAATGTGGTCTTTTCACTTACTTTTTTAATTTCTTTATTGAGTATGATTCTCACTGACGAAGCTGTAAGTTCCTTTAAAACCCAATTACAACAGTCAATTGTGGTATGTGCTGAACGATGCTTATTTAATTCTGTCAAATGGTAGTTGTCTGCATAGCCTCCCCCTCTTTTTTTTTGAACAAGGTTACTGAAATTTGCGAAAAAAAAAAACTTTTTGAAAAATATGTAGGGCGACAGAAATTTTGGATGGAATAAGACCCGATCTGTTAGACAAGAAGAGTGCATTTACAAAAACCGAAGCTCATTTACCCACCGTATCGATATATCATAACCCATACGAGATCCAGTTTCCCGCACTAACCGAACTAGAATATAATCGATATCAATATGCAAAAGCTTTGTTCCAAATGCGACAGTTTGATGGTGTCACCAGTATACTTGAAGGATTCAAATCACCAAGATTGTATTTCTTAAGGCTATATTCAAAATATCTGGTAGGCGAATTTTAGATGAATGACAGGACAGTTTTTTTTTTTGGGCTAACTTTATTTTGATAGGCGGGGGAAAAACGAAAAGAGGAAGCAACTCAAGATATATTAGGCACGACAGAAGACTCTCGAGAACACAACGCCGAACTCATGCCTCTTGAAAATGAATTACGAAAGGACAATGATAATAACGAGCTGGATTCGTTTTCCCTTTATTTGTACGGAGCTATTTTAAGAAAACGAGATAATAATGTGAAAGCATCCATCGTTCTATTGGAGTCTATTCGAAAATACGAGTACAACTGGAGTGCATGGGCTGAGTTGGCAATGCTTGTAAAAACACAGAAACAATTCGATGACATACGTGCCTTATTGAATCGCTGTATGGGCACAAGTATCATCAAGGAGTTCTTTCTGGCAAAACTATGCATTGATTTACACCAGCCGACATCATTATTCAGAGAGATTATGGGCCCATTAACCGAATATTTTCCTAATAGCCCTTATGTGACATCTCAATGGGCTAAAATGTTCTATGAAAATATGGGTATGTTGGGAATTATGGAATTAAGGATTTTTTTGTTGATTACTTTCATTGTTAGATTATGTTGCATCAGCATCATTTTTCGAGGATCTAAGAGAATCTCACCCAGCTCGTCTGGAAGATATGGACATCTATTCAAATTTACTTTACTTACAAGGATCTAGAGATAAACTATGTACGCTGGCACTAGAATGCGGAAAGATTGATAAATACCGAGCGGAAACATGCTGCGTTCGGGCCAATTATTACGGTTCTAAACGGGAAATGTCAAAGTCGATTGAATATTTTAAGCGCGCATTGAAATTAAATCAGAGCTATCCGCTTGTATGGACATTGTTAGGCCATGATTATATCGAGGACAATAATACAACAGCAGCAATTGAATGTTATCGACGAGCAGTGAGTATAAATAATCGTGATTTTAGAGGGTGGTATGGATTAGGGCAAGCGCACGAGTGCCTGAATCTGCCTTACGATGCTATGTTCTATTATGAAAAAGCAACAGATATCAGACCGAATGATTCAAGAATGTGGAAAGCGTTGGCGGGATGTTATAAGGGATTACAACAAGAGAAGGAAATGCAAGATTGTTATACAAGGGCGGTTGCTTGCGATAAAGCAGGTAAAAACTCGGCTATGATTCAAGTGGGAAAGATCTACGAAAAAATGGGTAAAACCAATATGGCAATCAATTACTATCATGGTGTTTGGGACCAAATGAAGCATGGCGTAAGTTTTGGGTCGAGCTATTTTTATTTTTATGGAAAGGATGTTTCTAAAATCATACGTAGGAAATAACAAGTGATTTGGCCGATATAAGTCTTAAATTGGCGAAATATGCTATGATTCAGCAAAATTATAATAATGCAGAACTCTATGCTAAAACTGCGTTGGATGCAGAACATCCGGTAAGATTTTTAATTTTTGCTGGATATGAATTTACAATTCCACGTGTCATTAACTCTATTTTCTAATCCATTTCTTTCTCTTTTACTATTAATTAGTATCATGAAATGGCTCGGGAAATACTTGATGAAATTCGTATGTGTAGAGAAAGTGCAGCGAGTTAATCTGTTCATGCATTCTGATATTAAAAATAAAACAAGCTCTGATCAATAATACTATTTGGGAGAGAGCTCGTTGTTGTACAGCGGAGTAATTATGTAATGATATAATGGTTGTTAAGAAAAAAAAAAAAATGTCAGACCTTTTCCCTCTCCTTTTTATTTTTCTTTTACAACTCCCTTTTCTCTCTCTTTATTTTTTGAATTAATTAACAGTATGGCGTATCCTCGCTCTTCACCTCATTCGACACACTCTCGTGAAGATTGGGATCTGAAAAGTAAAATGTCAAAAACGACATCCACTGGCTCAACAACGTATTCAGTGGCCTCTGCTTCCAGCCGACTGACAAATGCTTCAGTGCAAGAGTCTTCGGCCCGAGTTTATTTTATTGAACTTCAGAGGTATCTATCCAGCATGTTATCCAAAGGTAAAGCAAAATAAATTATACAAAAAGAACGTCAAGTAATTAACTTGTTTAAGCAGAGGCTTCTGAAGGAGTTCCAGCACAAAGAACAGCTGCACGACAAAAGTTGTCAAGACTAAACAATTTACAGTTTCACGAACTGGCCACAGATGTGTACGACGAGCTTGTTCGAAGAAACGTGGATGGTCATAGTAAAGTAAAAAGAAAAAAAAGTTTTTTTTTTTTTTTTTTTTTTTAAAAAAAATTAGGATCTATAAAAATATGTATTGACACTTATAATTAGAATCGTTTTTACCTTTAAGGGACGACTTCCATCCAAGAAGAAATCAAGCCAGACAAAAATTAGCAACACTTCCTGATTCAAGGTTTAAAGATTTAGCAAGCGACGTTTATCATGAGTTGAAGAGAAGATATCCTCATATTTTAGAAGAAGACGTACCTCCTATGCCGCAACCGAAATCAATGGACGCAAAAGCAAGCCAGTCAACACAGATTGTACCTGTTAAAGGAACAATCAATGTCGAGACCATGGATTACTCAGATGATGAAGGAAACGGAAACATCCAGTCCTTAGATAGTTTGATGGCTGATTTAGGAAACATGGTTAAGACACCAAGACAAGATACCAATATACCACCTGAAGTAAAAAAAAAAAAAAAAAAAGAATTGAATCCATTATATCAGCTCATTTGCTTACAACTCTTTTTTTTTATAAACAGAAATTAAATCAGGATGCAGAAAACATCAAGTATGAATATGAAGCAAAAATAGCATCCATGACAAAACGGATTCAAATGATGGAGTTAGCCATGGATCAACCTGTAGGTATTCTAAAAATAAATTGGGGGGTTCCCTTTATTAATCTGATCTTTATTTAGAATGCAGATATAAATCAATCGGTAAATACAAGACACATGCATTTAATTACGAAAAACTTACGATAAAATGTACATGTATATAGCCTGATAGAGATAGACAAGCCAGGATGAACAAAATGCAAGAGGAATACAGGCAACTCGATGATAGGTTCACCAGATTAAATAAAGAACACAAGGAACAACAAGTGGTAACACAAACATTTGTATTTCTGTCTAATTTTTTTTTTTTTCTGATCTTTACTTCAATAGGCCGTGCGCGAAGTAAAAGATGAAATTAGACAATTGATTGATGAATTAAAAAACCTTTCAGCCAAAAACGAAACATTACGTATACAAAACGATAATGCCAATACAAAGATACGATCTTTAACAGAAGAAGCTAAGTCTTGGAAAACAAAGTATGATAGTATCAGTATGGAGTTACGAAGTTTTAAAGTGAAATCAGTGCATATGGATCATCAGGATCTCTCCAAAGATTATTTCTTAAAACCAAATGAAGACGGCGCAATAGGACATCAATATATTATAGAATATCAAACTGCAATAGATGAGTTGATGAAAACATCAAGGTATTTAAATAAACTTTTTTCTTTTCGTTTGTCCTTCTTTCCAATTTGTCTTTCTCTCTGATAGATCAAGTAAACCAGCCGACGTTTTATTTTCCATGAGAACGATTGTGATGGCCTGTAAATCAATTACTACAGAGGTTGAAGAATTCGAAATCAAAGTTGGATTATCTTCTGCCAATCAAGCTTCATTGTATGAGATCAAGAAGCGATTCTCCACAGAGCTGTCCAATTTATTAGCTTCAGCTAAAATATATTCTGGAGGCATGGGCATCAGTCCGGTTAGTCTGGTAGATGCAGCAGCAGGAAACTTGACCGTGACTATCGTTGACCTTGTAAAACTATTGGGAATGCGACCTGTTACTGACAACCATAGTGGTGGTGATGGCGGCCCTCCTTTACAGCAAAAGAATAACACCAAGAGCAAGCCCATGTCGTTTGCAATGACACCTAATCAACTTTCAGTAAGGGCGAAAGAAAAAGTGTATTCTTGTTTAGACTTGGCCTAACTTATTTTATAATCATCAATTTTAGCAATTTCTCAAGGAAGAAACAGATCATATTGTAGCCTCTGTTCAAAATTTATTGGGCGCACTTCGATCCAGTGATGGAAACTTGTATAAGATTATTACATCTATTGTGGACATTGTATCCAACATTGTGAATGCTTCGAAAAATACCTTTGAACAAGGCCAAGGCTTAAAGTATAGAAACCAAGGTTTTATTATCCTGAACGATTTAGATCGATGCAATAGTAAAATAATTTATATTCGAGATACTGAATTCACAAAACTACCGGACAACACAAACGCGGTAGCTAAACGAAATTTAGCACAAGAGTCATACGAAATTGCCAAATACACAAAAGAACTTATCAACATGCTGGATATGTAAAATAAGATGACTTTGAATAAAAATTTGGGAATTCGATCCGCTACAAATCGATATGTTTGCTCCTATTCGTTTTTAATACAACCTTTTTCTATCAAATTCTAACAATCAAATTATAGTTCTATTATCCGTTTATGTTGTAGCTAATTTAGTATTATGGCGGTATGAACTTCGGTGATATGAACTTCGGTTGCCGTGGCTCGGATAAGAAATATTAAATAATTCAAATATCAAAGTGCCATAAACCAAACATGATTCCCAGATAGATAGCCTATTTAGCTGACACCACTACCATCCCTAAGACTCAAATTCATTTATGTTAGACCGGAATAAGCTTTCATTTTAGAGAGATATCATGAACGAGTTTTCTTCCAGTAGTGTTTAAATATTCTGTATAGATTTCGAATCACATCCTTAGACTTTCCTTTTTTGGAGATCTGCACCAAAAACACATGTCGTAAATTATGCGCAGGAAATTTCTTACGTGTAGAGGTATGCGGGATACGGACATTTTTGACACGAATAAATGTCCTTTATTCCTAAAAACTATTTATCAGCGTGTGAATTAATAACAAAGACGTCTGCTTTTTTTTTAACAAAATTTCTTCAAACCAGTTAGTTTTTATAAAAAAACTAAAAAGCGGATGCCTATACGTGTGTTATAAATTATAGCTTCTCATTAGATAATAGCCACGTTTATCACATTAATGAGTTTTATTACCCAAATTTAGAAGCTTAGTCGGTTTTACCGTGTAATCTTTCATATGAACATCCTCTGTGAACTAGTTTATTTATAGTACTTGAAGAACAAGTATTGTCATTTTTTTTAAAAAAAAAGGAAATATTCTATATAATTTTTCTTTATTAAAATGTCTGTTTAAATTCAGAGGCGATTTCTTCAAGAGATCTTCCCTTAGTCTCTGGTAACCAAAAATACGTGAATACAGCGGCCATACATGAGGTGGCGGCAAATATCACAAACGAGTAACCTTTGATGCCAGCAAAAATGACGGGAAAGCATTGGCCAACCAGGAAATTCATGGACCAGTTCATGGAGGTAGCTACGGCACCTACAGAAGAAGATGCATACACGGGTGTTAATTCTGCAGTGATGATCCAAGGAATGGGACCTGTGCCAATGGCAAAGAAGCAGACGTAGCCAAGAATTGAGACGACCAAGAGATTACCTAAATTATACACATAACCAATCACGAGCAGGACCGAAAATAAACAGGCACCGCCGACCGAGACCAAAAGTAAAGTGCGACGGCCCATACGATCAATGATAAAGATGGAGATCATGGTGGAGACAAAGTTTAATCCGACCGTGACAATAGACATATACATGGGCATACTGGATGAGCTGAAAACTGATTCAAAAATAGTGGTAGAATAATACATGACTGCATTGATACCCACCAATTGTTGAAATGCATGCACAATAATAACAATTGTGGCAATTCGACGAATTAAAGGATCTTGAAAAATTTGAATCATGTTCATTGGATCACGCAAATTTTCTTCTGGTTGATGGCTCAAAACGTCTGATTTAGCCTTTTGGAAATCTTGTGTATCGAATTTATCCATTGTCTGATAGTTCTTGGTATCGGCTAATATCTCCATAGCCATTTGTGAGCCTAATTGACCCTGTACCATGTTATAAAACTCCATTTCAATATTTGAGTTGGGTCTTAGACGTTGTAAGCTTGTTCTTGCTGCATCTAAATGACTCTTTGAGATTAAGTATCGAGGAGATTCTACACAAAAAGGCATGATAATCAACTGGATAATAGCAGGCACAGCACCCAGAGCATAGCTGACTCTCCAAAGCGGCACTGTCGATAGAGGAAGACCTACAACGGAAGAGATCAGTAGGCCGACTGTGATCATTCCCTGCGTACAAGCGCCCATCATGCCACGCGCTTTTGTGGTAGAGATTTCACCAATATAAATGGGAATACAAAGAGAACCTAGACCACACGAATAGCCACACATGATTCGCCCGACAATAAACATGGCGTTGGAAGTAGCACAACTAATCAGAACTGCACCAATGATGTATCCAAGACTGTTGCCTGTAATTGTTTTCTTTCGGCCATACTTGTTTTGGAGATGACCTCCATGGAGACTTCCAATCAAACCACCGATACAAAATGAGGCGACAGCAAATCCCCAGAGTGCATTCTGCATAGGTAAACAGTCAGGAAATACTTTACTGTAAGGTGTAGAAGTTATTTCACAAGCGTGAGTGACTTTTCCAGGTAAAGTGGCAGAGCCAATGACCCAGCCATTGCAAAAGAAGCCAAGACTTGAAATCACTACACAAAAGACCATAAATTTAGGTAGTTTGAGTTCAAACGAAGACACTTGATGTCTAGCACTTTCTAGTGTCATTATAAGATATGTATTAAGTTTTTAAAAAAATAAAAATATGTAAGTAAAGGGATGGAGTAGTATTTATACGAATTTTTTTTTTTCTGTATTATGGATTTCATAAAAGGATGATTCCGTTCCTTTTTTTCATGGCTGTGTACGCTCTTTTTTTTTTACCTGGCTTTTGAAGGTTACAAACAATACAGAAAAAGGCTATATTATTATTTGACCAAGAACAAATCGAATACCTTGCATTACTTTGACAACTGCTTGCATGGTGATGGGGGGAGAATTTCTTTTCGAATTCCGGGATTTTCAAGTGTTTGGTAAATGATTTACCCATCCCGGTCCGCCCATAAATAGAAGTTACCACTGGTAGATCTGTAGCTTGTGTGCTTATACATCATGAGAAAAAAAAAAAAAGAGATTTTCACGGAAAACAGATCTGTATCATGTGTATGCGGATCTTTTGTTTTAACAGGTCTATCAAAGCTATTCGATAGATTATACTTGAGTGGGTTGATGATGTGGAATTGAGCTTTTTTCCTTAATATACAGGCTTTGTACGAGTCTTAGGAGGCTTTTGGACCTAGAACATCTTTAAAGCCACATGGTTGTTGTATATTACAACAGCTTTACTACAGCGTCGGCTGCTTATCGGGCCGCGGCAAATGAGCGCTTAGCAACAAGCTGACCATGTCTAGCTGATCAACACTCTTTTATGTATCACCTCTGTCCAATATAATCAAAAATCAACAGAATAAGCTGACCATGTCTAGCTGATCAAAACTCTTTTATGTATCACCTACTCACTACAATAACAAATCAAATTTCTGTACAAAAAACATAGCTGACCTGGACAGGTCTAGAACAAGAGCGGGGAGAAAGTTTTTTTTTTTTCGTTATTGTTTTACCCATCACTGATGAGGAAATAAGCTTTTTTTATTGGATTTTACATGTGTATGCAATGTTTATTCTGAAAAAAGAAAATATGGACAGGGTGTGACAAGATCAAAAATTTGGGTGCAAAGGGATGAAAGGGGGGGGGGGGAATCAGTAAATTGGTTGAAGGTGTGTCTTTGGTGGTTGCGGAGGAGCAGGAGGAGGAGGCACTTGTACGCGTTTATTAGATTTGGGTTTATCATAAATATGGCACTAAATTAGAAGATTCAGTCTTTTTGTTTTACCCAGGTAATTTTTAATAATTTTTTACCTTATGTGCATGCCTATACCAAAGCACGCTATTTTTTCTTTTAGAATTACAAATGGGCACAAATATTCTACACTGATGACATAGACCTTCAATCACGTCATGCTCTCCTGCACGTTGTTCCAAAGGTTTTTGAAACTCTTTGCCTGACACGCTCGAGATACCATGAAAGAATTGCTTATGGTACCAATAGGCGCTATTTTTCAATTGAAGCCATTTTCCCGGCCTACATGTATCGCAATACCCTTCTTTTGATTGGCCTGTATAGCGCACCCATTTCGGCGTATACCCATCACCTTCATAACGTAGCTTTTGTTTACGTGGGATAGCATTTGGATCAATTTTGGCAGCTTCCAGGTCTGCTTCTGTGATGACGGGATAATCCTTATTGTCTTCTTGTATCTCGAGCCTTGACTTCTTGTGTGAAGTTTCTTCATCCACCATTTTGTTCCATGTGCAAATATCGTTTGGAGAAGCGATACTGGACCTTCGGCTGGCGACACCGGACATGGGTAAGGGGCAGTCTTGTGGATAAAAGCGCTTTCGATCAAATCGCTGTTGAATCGATGTATTTAAATGACGACGTGATGCATCGGATAAGAAGATGTTTGGAAGCGAAGCACGGTGTGGTGATGATTCGATGACGGTATCCAATGGGATGAACTGCTGGAGTCGCTGTTGTTGCTGTTGGTGGTTTGGATGGAGCTGCTGCTGGGTCGGAGGTGTATTAGGATTATTATTTCCAAATGGAGTTGAAGTGCGGCTTGCTGGTTGGTAGTGTTGGGGATTGAAATAGCTGACGGAATGGCGTCTCATCTCTACAGGTGATTCAAACTTCATATCTATCACATATGTGTTAAATATTTATTGATTGATCATAATTCAGCATTTTCTTACCGGATGGAGGAAAGGTGAAGTTGTTTAAATCGGTGTCAAATATATCCTTGACTAATGCGTCGGTATCTATGGGTCCTTCAATCACTGGATCTTCATTATTTAATATGTCGTAAATATTGGGTTGGTTATTGCACATGTTAGGTATATGATTCATTAAAAAGAAGGAAAAAGTAAACAGAAAAAAAGAAACGGAAAAGATGAGTGAAACCCCTTTATAGTAAGTTTTATTAAATTTTAATAACAGACAGATAAACAGGTCATGTGTAGCTTCTTATTGTTCACTGCTGGGTTTGATCGAAAGGGAAATGAATTTTTTGATATTTGGGAATAACCCATGAAAAACTTGTCCATTTGAAAAAGAAGAAGGGTTTTAGCTTATATTTACAGAAGAATAAAAAAAGATGGTATATTATTAAAGGGAAAGATTTAAAAAATGCTTTTTTTTTGTTTGTGTGTGTGTTGTTTAAAAGTATTGGGTGTCTAAACCAAACGTGAAATCCATCACGAGTACTCTTTGATCTTGACTAGCACTAAAAAATAAAAGAACAGAGTTAGCACATGAAACCGGTGATTTTTTTTTTTTGTGTTTTTTTTGTTTACCTGACAATTCGCGTGGAGTCGAAATGAACATCAAATACCCAGCTAGTATGTCCGCTTTGAAAGTTAAGTAAGCATGCACCCGTTTTTATATCCCAAACTCGAATACTTTGATCATAACTGGCACTGACTATACGATTTTCATCAAAGTTCAAGGTGCGCACCAGATCAGTGTGTCCTTCACACGACATGATGCATTCACCAGTCTCTGGATTCCACACCTTGATTGTTTTATCATTGGACCCACTCACAATACGATGTCCGTCATAACGAACACACGCTAAACCTCGTGTATGACCCTCAAATTGACGCAAGCATTCACCTGTGGTAATATCCCACATCTTGATAAAAGCATCTCCCGAAGCCGACACCAGCTTATTCTCAAACAATTGAATGGCATTCACAGGGCCTCGATGAGCCATAATGGTGTTTAATAATTGACCATTATTGATATCCCAAATACGAATCGTTCTATCTTTGGAACAACTGATAATGACCTGTTCATTAAAGCAAACATCCAGCACACCTGCTGTATGACCACGCAGACGCATGATGGGTTGACAAGTCTTCATATTCCACACAATGATGGTTGTATCTGATGAACCCGACACCATAATGCGGTCATTGTACTCGAGACACAAGACACTACCTTCATGGCCTACTAAGGTTTGTGTACACTGATAAGTCTCCAAGTTCCAGAATTTGATGGTGCGATCTCGACTGCCGGTGACAATTTTAGAAGAGTCGAACTGGAGACAGTAGACACTATCGATATGTCCAATGAGATAATGAGTAGCAACTCTACCGTAATCCCAACGTTGTTTTAATAAATAATGTTGTTTGTATATGTGATAGTAATCCAGTTGATAGGAAGGTCGAAAGCTTAAATTCCAAATACTGCATTGTTGACGCCAAATTTCGTTGGACTTGGAGAGAAAATACCAGGCTTTGGAGACTTTGGCTATTTCACACAGGCTTTCTAAATCAAGGTGGGCCATGATTTGAAAAGAAATTTCGTGTGGAAATAAGTGCGTGAAATCTGAAAATGAGGTTGCTTTTTTAGTATTCTGTGTGTGTGGAATTGCCTTTGCTATTTACCTTTTTTTGGTCCAAATTCAAATAGACTGGATGTTGCACTACAGACAGTAGAGGAAGAGGATACACTACTGCTGTATCTGATTCTTCTTTTGGTAGTGGTACGCATAGGTCTCATACCTCGACGAGTCTTGGTGACAAGACTGTACTTGTTGTGTTTATGCTGTTTGCGCATATTGTAGAACTCGTCCGTCATGGTGGAATTAGAATGATGAGGCATAGAATGAAACATGGTTAAAGTCATAATATATATATTAGTGGAAAAAATAGGAGCACACGTTTTAGGGGTATAAAGTAATAAATAAATAAGAAAAGAGAGGAGGAAAGAGAGAGAGAGAGAGAGAGAGAGAGAGAGTATTAAGAAGTTTCAAAAAAAAAAAAAAAAAAATGTGTGCCGTATTTATCGCATTGGGCGGAGTACCTTTTTCTCCGTCTTTTTTAGGAAAGGCGAAAGCATTACAATAAGAGTTCACGTGCTGTAAGGGGGATGGCCCCTTTATAATGTATTTTACAGTAGCCAATCTTCAAAATCATACAATAATAAGTCCACACCAAATATGGATGGATTTTGCACGATCTCAGCATTTCCTTTTCTAGTTTGCAACTTCGAATATCTGGTTCATCCAAATTTCAAGAAAGTTATTTTTACGTCCAATTTCGAATTGGGGAATATTATCATTTTATAGTGCTTCCAGCGTCAATTGGTTACTTTTTTGAACTCCAATTGGTCACCCCCCAAAACATTTTACAGACAGGCTATACTTGGTGATAAACAAACAGCAACCAAATTGGTTCCTTATTTAAGCATTTACCAAATTGCTTCAAAGAATGTCGAATGCAGTTTTGTAGATGCTGAACGGAAAATTCTTCACGAGACTCGACTATTCTACTTTAGTCAGGGTTTCTGTGTCCTTAACTGAATGGCGTTTAACTTTGGACTTAACAGTAGACCAAAAGTTTTTTTTTTTTTAAAGGGTTAAGTTCTGGTAAATAAGGTGGAAGATAAACCGGAATATAACTACACTTTTCGATCAAAGGGTCAATCACACCTGGAATATGTATAGGAGCGTTATCCATAACAATATGAAATCCTTGCATTTCAGGGAACGTATTCATGATATCCATTGTGTCAATAATTAAATGCATATAATGAGCTCCTGTAGTTCTTTTTGGCATCGATATCTTATCACTGGGTGCCTTACGCTTGGTTACTCCAGCACTTTTCTGCTCTTCATATTCCTAGGCTCTCTCACCATAGACATGTTTACAACTCCTACAGAAGAAATAGCACCCAACATTGTATGTGATGTAGCTCTTCCTGAGGGAGTTTCTACAATAGCAGGCTCACCACGTGCTGACCAAACTCTTTCGCGAGTCATATTGAGAATGTCTACACCTACGTCCTTTTTATTTTTTTTCTACACACTTTTTGAATTACGTGTTTTCTTAAAAATTTACTTCAATTGACATCTACATCATGCTTCAATATTGATAGGTGCTAACACTGAAATGCTGATAGACAATTAACAAGTTCTTAATTGCTTGCATTTAAGCTTGGGTGGGGTATACAATCTCTCCTCTATTATATATAAAGGCTCATATGGATGATTTAATAGACAATTAAATCATCCTGACATAAGCCAGCTCTTGTTTATCAGTCTACAAAATAAAACCCATTTAAACACTTTTTCCTTCCTTTCTTCTCTTCCTTTTTTTCCTTTTTAAATGTATATCCTGTACAACACTATCTTTTTAAAGAGAAGTTATAAGTATTGTGAATAGGTTGGTTCATAACAACCTTTCCTTTTATAAAAACGTTAAAATATTACCTTTTTTTTTAAAAAACAAAAAGGTAATACTTCCATTTACTATTATCACAGCTACGGCGAGTCTTCGCAATATAAGCAATACCTCCCCGCTACCAGTTGTAAGCATCAAGGAAGAAAATCGAGTGGATTGTCGTTTGCACAAGGCTAAAGATCAAAAGTATGAAACTCTAAAAAATATGTAGAAACATCTACAAAAAGACGTAGGTGTAGACATTGTCTGATTTAGCATTTATGAATAGGTTTGTAAGTTGTCGCTTACAGGTCTTTAACAGATATGATATTGATCCTATAATATTGATTATTTGCGTTGAAAAGCTTCATCAAGGTATATATAAGCATATGAAACCAAGTACGCTCCCAGGAGTACTCTCATATTTTTCTCAGCCGTGGGCCGAAAACTGTTACGTTATTTTGAACGAAAGCATTAAGGATGATATGACTATCCTTCTTGATTCAATGGTTGCACCTGGTGCATTTTTTACCATTAGTAGTTCGTCATTAAAGATGACCTTATCATTTAGTACCTATATGCTTCGTCATTGCTTCAGCAACAAATTAATACTGTTAATAAGAATACACCACTACAAACGATAAATCAACAACTCATGGAGTAAGATAGGTCAAAAATCTTGCCAGTTCACTTGAACAATTAGTATCCGAAGAAGAGATTAACGATGCAAAATTAAGATCTCTAACAATTAATAGAAAATATGAAAATTCGTTTACACCACCAGCGCCAGCGTCATCCACAGCTAGCAAAGTTGATTAGGACAATGACACGTATAAAGCAACCAGGAAATTTGTCGTTGGATTTAAATAAAAGAAGGTGGAACAAAAGAAAAGATTGGATTGGTTCGCGTGCTTGAAAGAAGGAGAGGATTTGAAAATCTTGAATTATAAAAATTCAGATTCATTACGCAGAACAAACAAATTCAAATTCAAATTAAACAAACAACTTTAGTGGTATTTTTGTATACCTGTCATACTTGAGTACGATTTACTAAAGAATAAAAAAGAAAATCTTTTAAATAACCTTTGATGTTGCATATCAGCATACACTTGTATACTTGTCGTGATCGAGGCTATATACTAAATATATGACTCTATCCACGCTTCTTAAATCTTCCATTTGATAATCCTAAATATAAAATTTATTATTACTTTATAATAAATACTGATCATTTACTTTATGTGCAGGCTTAATTTCATATCATTCTCCATACAAGTATAAGACATACATATAAATAATAACATTAATTTATGAAAATACATGATCAAGGTTACATTAGCCACATTGGGGTGTCACAGCAATCTTTATTAAGAAATACAATTGACTCTCAATATTGTGCTACAATGTATACACAGTTAAGGACGAATGTTATTGTTATTGTTATTTACATCTCATTATGGTGTCTCTGTACGCGATCATTAAATCCGGGTAATATCTGAATAGATCTACCCACAATTGTTATCAGCCTGTCTGTTATTAATATTTGAATTTATGTGTATATAAAGACCCCTTTTTATTTGTTTAATAAATAGCCTTAGTTAATTTTTGCAAGTTTGATAATCTTTATCGACTTCTACGATACTGCTATACAACCTCTTCTACTACGAGTAAATACCTCTATATTATAGATTGCATGATTGGCCTAATAATATGATATACGAATGACAGTTGGATACATAATGCTATACTGCTGAGTTACATTAATATCGTAAGCGATACTTTTATTTTTTAAATAAAAACTTATGAAATCAGAACAGATAACTATGGATACAAACGTAAATGATGGCGCGGCATGCAAGTGGAAAAAATACCCATGAGGATGATATTCCGACAAAAAATGACAAACCTTAAATCCAACCGACTCGTTAGTCAGCTTAACAAAAGATACAAAGTTCATTCGGTAAGCTTTTTGATAAGGATGCTTATGCTACTATTCAGGACGTAGTAGAATATTTAAATTTAGGCAAATTATAATATAATGATGCATGACATAACACCTCCTGAATGCGTCTTTTTCTCTTCCAAACTTGAAGCCAATAAAATTATCTTGTCCGACAGAGGAGTGTCTCCCAGACCCTTTCTTGACAGGGGCTTGTACAATAAGCACACGGAAAGTTGGTCAGTATAATACAGCCCGATGCCTGAATACTTTCATCAATGTATCAATGCGGTTATCGACGGGTTTACTTAGAACAGATCACATCACACAATTTACCAGTATAGACAAAAGACCATTTAGTTAGCTATACGTAGGTGAGCATGCTTATCTATTATAGACCAGCTAAAAGATGACAAATTGCAACGACGTACAAAAAAAAAAAAAGTTTTATCAAATTGTAGAAATATTACTGATATTGGTATGCTTAATTACTGACTTTTCATTAAGGACATCATAATAGTAAAAAAATATGTGCGTAATCGTAGTAAAAAAAAAGGTTGGTAAGACTGTAAATATGCGAAAACAGAATGATGATATTATGGGTGAGGGGGAGAGTAATAAGGACCCAAAGCAGACATTTCTAAAAGTAATCTTCTTCTTTGGTCAGCTTTAGTATGATTGGGTTTGTTGTGTTTTAAGGTAAAGTAAAATTATAAAAAGACTATAGGAGTAGTTTGAGACTGTTTATAAGATGTCTTATTAGTAATAAATGAAATGTACGAGTATTTATATAAAAGACTGTCTGCTGTGTTCATATCTCTAGTGCTATATTGAAGTTATCATTGATTAACCAAAAATGTATACGATTATTACATAGTTACTAATTTAGTCTTCTTCTAATAAATGTTAAGTCTTCTTAACTCTCTTTGCTTTAAACTAAATTTTAAGTATTTCTCAGACGTACTAAATTAGACTTGTGATGTAATTTCCTTATAGTTCTTACTATGACATTTATTGTAAAGCTTATATCACAAATGGTATCAGCATGGATCAACCTTTGTTAGCTCTAATATGGCTATAGCCTTGCTAGGTCACCACAGGGTTGATTGTGCTGCTCAAGAGATCAGGCTTAGTAGAGCTGTATCTATACTTTCTTTTAACAGTTTTATGTTCTTCTTTGAGCCCTATAATGTTGGTCATAGACTCGTTCAATTTGGCCTGTTTTAATAATACTGTTAGCTTTGTTGTTGTATGAATAAGAAATAAGGTATTTACCTTCACCTCCCAGCAAAATTGGACTAGATCAGGCAGAAAATCAGCTTTGTCATCAAAGCCAGGCTTAATCTTGAGGTTAGCCTCTCTCCATAGGTCAAATATTCCTCCACTTTGGGAGCATACACTCCAAAAGTGTAATTCTTTATCTATTTATTTATTAAATTAATTAGAATATATTGCACTATTTTCATATACCAAAACCTTACCAGCCTTATGAAGAAAGAATACCTTAACTTTCGAAAATGATTTCAAGGAGGCATACGAGTAATCATCAACCATACATTTAAGCATCGCTAACGCTCCATAAACACCTTTATAATGATCAAGCTTTAGTTTATTCTTGTCCTTATTGATCAAAGTCCCAGAAGTCTCTAGAAGAACGAATTCCAAGTTTTTCAGACCAACAAGCTTGATTAATCCATCAGACTTGTATTGGTTTTTATCGTCAACATGTAAGTTCGCAGATTTAAGTTGTCGATTCATACTTTCCAAACAGGGTTGACCTTGAACGAAATCTGGATTACAACCATCCACTGAAGTGCCTTTAACTATAACATCAGCATAAGGCCAGATGAAAAGTTGATTGAAAGCATTTTCAGATGAATTGTAATCAATAAAGCCTGAGTATGACTTGTGACTATAAATTATGAGTTGAATTAGTGGAAGTTCATAAGATATTCATATATTTTATTCGGCTTACGCTTCCTTTGAGACTTTTTCTAAAAATTCCAAATTATTATTGTCATCATCATGATAATCTTCATTTTCAGATAGCAGTAAAAAAGAAAGGCGTCTGATTGCTTTGTTCGCTTCTTTTAAGTCTTTCTAATGGAATAAAATGTTAATAATAGTACTGATTTGTTATGTGAAATGAACGCTTACAGAGTGTTTGGGATGGAGATAAAATGTAAATTAGGGTAACAAAAGAAAATACTGTTAGAACTTTGGATTTATCGAACACGTATCATAGATTTAAGGTGGCGCCTGAAGATGTTCACAAATGGTTGAAATCGAGCCAAATGCTTGGAGTCTATAAAGAGAACAAGTTGTCAAGTCAAATATAAAACATGCGGTTATATCAGGTAGTTGCCTCTTCTTCAGCGTTCTTTTTATTTCGTTCCTTGTTGTTTGCTTCCTCTTTTCCTTCAAGCTTTCTCTTGGGGACGCTTGAGCTTGCCTTTGGTAGGATATCAGTAACATTAGTTATTTAACACCAAAAGTTAAAACAAATAAAAAATGAAAAAACCTCATGATTCTGAAAGTGAACTTCACTATGGCTGATATTGTTGATCGTACCACCGTTGATGGGGCCATTAAACGCCACAGTTTGTTCGACCTTTCTGTTCCTGAAAGCACGCTTTGACACAGCGGCCTTCAAAGCGGCTTTACTAGGCTTTAAAAACAATCAAAGTTAAGTACTCTATCGTTTCTTAACTGTTTTATTTTAGTATTTTACTTTTTCGCTTTTGATTTATTAAGTACATGTACCTTTATGGATACTGGGGTATCTTGTAAACTATGTATCCAATTGAGATCTGTATCGTAATCTGCCTTGATCTTGGCAACGTATTTATACTTGTTGACATCGTAATGAGTTGACACAAAATAGGATTCAAAGTCCCAATTTTCTACATTGTTTGTCGCAAAAAAATGCTTAGATCCTTCTTTGATAATAGGAATCTTACAGTGCTTTTCTTCTTCCGTTAAAGCCACGATTAATTCATGTTAAAAATGTCTACACGAGAATGTCTTTTTGGCGTATTAGACGGAGTATGTAATACGAAGTGTAAAAGCCTAAGTATTGGAGAATGTCCACACCTACGTATGTTTGTAAATTTTTACACGTACTTTTTAGATTCACGTGATCCATTCTTTTTCTGACATACCTTCGATCTTTGAAAAGACCTAGAGGGTGTAGCATAAGTGGGAGTTTCGGCGCCAGTGAAATACCACTGCCTTTATCGTTTTTAGCCTTGTACGAACGACGATCCACTCAGGTAACGGGGAAGTGTTGCTTATATTAAAAAGACTAGCCGTAGCCGTGATAATAAAAAAAGAGAGTACATCTTTTTTTTTTTTTAAAAAAAAAGTAATATTTTAGCGTTTTTTATAAAAACCAAAAGTTGTTTTTAACTAACCTTTTCCCAATTTTATTACTTCTCTTTAAAAAGATGGTTTTATACAGGTTATGAATAAAAAAGAAAAAAAAAAGATGAAGAAGGGAAGGAATTTTTTTTTTTTTTTTTTTTAAATGGGTTTTATTTGTAGACTGATAAATAAGAGCTGGCTTATGTCAGGATGATTTATTTGTTTATTCAATCAGAAGATCGTGTGAACGAATTTTATTTACAAGCTGATAAACAAGAGCTGGCTTATGTCAGGATGATTTAATTGCTTATTTAATCATCCATATGTTTGAGCCTTCACATACTAGAAAACAGGCGTAGTCATAGACGTACATAGAGAAAAAAAGACGTAGGTGTAGACCTTCTCTCTTTTAGGGACGACCCACTCGATTTTCTTCCCCAATGCCTGCAACTGGTAATGGGGAGGTCTTGATTATTCAAAGATTAGCCCTAGCCGTGATAACAAAAAATGGGAGTATATCTTTTTTTTTTGGTCTTGGAAATTCTTTTTGGAGTTTCTCTCTTATAAGTCATTTTTAAAATGATTTATATGCTAAAGTCTTCAGATTTCTCCATCAACCTACGTAAAACATCCTCTTCTCTAAATGTAAAATTATCATCCAATATCCCAGTGAGGTGTTTATCGTGTTCAGCAAAAAAGTTACGCAAAGTGGTATTTTTTAGATGTAAGCTGCAACCCTTCTAAAGCTCTGGAATTTTTTTTTGGTAAAGCCTTTTATATCTTGAAGCTGGTAAATTTTCTAGGCGGCAAGAGGTTTTACGCAATGACAGATTCCCAACCAAGGATAACATATTTCTATATAGTATATTTATACTATTATAGTAGTATGCTACACTATATATGGTTACCTTAATCTGAATGATACGAATTAAATTTGTCTAATGTTTTTCTCTTACTGAAGAACTGTTTGATATATCTTCAATTTACTAAATTATATAACGAAGGCAGTGTTTTCAGGTACGTATTTATTGTTTTCTCCGAATTCATACAAAATGCTGAGGCTCAGAGGTTGTAAGCTGGTAAGTTACATGTCATCTCATCTATTTTATTGTGCGGAAGGGCTAGTTCTTCGTATAGTTCAAAGAGACACGGCATATAAATCATCTAACAAGAGAAAGATCAAGGGTAGAGGTATCAAACATTTACTGATGATGATTTAAGAAATGGCGTCTAAATGTATTGCAGTATTAAATAAGTGTAATTAAGAGGATTTGTCAAGCTCCTAAAATGTTTCTAATATATGTTATGATCGGCCGCGTTGGAACTATCGGGTTATACTTTCGGGTTCTCAACGTTTATTTTAATTAATTAGAGCTGACGGGTTAGCTACCAATTTAACGAGGGTGAAAAGGGTGAATAGGATGCATATAAGCAGTGATGTACTCAGCTTTAGTGCCCAGGTGTTGTCCTCCTCTCTATTTACATAAAATGATACTTTTTTTTTGGATTCGGTTACCCTGCGTAGGCCTTTTTTTGAATAATGCTTCTCTTCTATAATTTTGAACCATTGCCCCCAGTAGGATGAAGAAGAAAGTTACAAATGTGCTTCTTTTTAGTAAATATTGGATAGTACAAACTACAATCTGATCTACATACATGTCCTTCCAGATGACCAGTTACCTTATCTTGAAATATTCTCAAGGATAATATGACAGTCCCCTGAGGATCCTGTTTATGAAGTATTGTAAGGAGAAAATCGCACTCTATTATTTTTTATGTTCTACATGGCTTTTCTCCTCAATGTTTGCCGATCGATTTAATTGCATTTGGGAGTGTGCGAAAAAGAAAAATAAATACATGTTCATGCATTTGGGAGAGGACACAAAGTACATGTATGGGGTTTATATGTTATCGAACAGTCCAAAAGGGGTAATTTTTCAAATCCCTTTCCTTGTCAAACAAAGCACACAATTATAAGTTTTTATTTTTGGATCTCACACTTTATATAGACTCGTCCATTTGTTCCGTCTTTTCTACCAGTTCCTCATCCAAACTTTTACTGGCTTCGTAATACTGATTAGGATGTTCGATAGGATCCTGCCTTGTCTTGTCCTGAGGATGTGTCACTTCAAAGTGCTTCGTACAGGCTAATTGGTAATGTCGGTCACGCGAAAGCTGTAAGATTTGATCCACATGTGTACGACCGATATTATCCCGGAGTAATCTTGCTTCCAAGTTTGAAGGTGAGAAATGTCTAAATGGGCACCCATGATTCTCGGTGGCAGAAGGTGGGTTATTTCCAATGATTTTGGAGCAACTAAACGGAGTGTCAGTAACATGATAGATACACACATTGACAGTTTCTTTACCTATACGGACTATAATTGGTACGCTTTCCTTCCAGACCATAATTGTATCGAACGTTATATGCATAATCCTTTTGGAATTTATCAAGTGTAATATTTGAAAAGGCGCTTTTCCAATACATCAAAGCTTCATCCACAGATAAACCCATTCCCTTGATGAATAAACCATATTGCAATCTTCCATCATGTTTTAAATGATGATCGAGTTTTAGACTATCACACAAACTACGCATACATAAGGGAGCATGACGCTGCACCAGGCTGTCAACCTGAGAAGCTGTGACGGTGCCTGATGCTGCGGAGGGATCGTTGTAACTGAGACCAACATACTGTTTCTCGACATTTTGCAAGATGGGGCGAATACGATCATCTTCTTCCAGGCGAGGCAATATTTTGCTGATAGATTCTAAGGCGCGTTTCAGGTACGACTTGTATTCCAGCATGACGATATTCACCTGTTCAGACATGGGCACATAGGCTTTACCTTTTTTGATGTAGACACCACGACGACCTACCATTTGTGGTACCTTATCAAAATCCACTTCAAAAAATGTCTCCTTGGTGACATAATCGTGTATTCCAATCGACAACTTTTTTGTCCGCGAGCAAAGCTCTAATTCTCGTCGCATCGATTCCTTTTCCTCGGTTGTTAACTATGATTGGATGTTTTAGTTATCATGAAGATGCAAGAAAAGCAAAACGCTCTTTACCATTTTCCAATTCAGATTCAGGTCTTCTAAAAACTTTTTTTTTTCGGGAATTGTCTCTTGATCAAATCGATACTTGAATAAATCACATTCTTGCTTGATAAACCATTCTCGCAATTCGTCGCTACACTAAAGTATTAGAAAAGACAGGTGCAAAGTTTAATTTCTTTTTTTCCCTTTTCTATACCTTCTGCAATAGGCCATGCGCAACACGTAATGACTAATATGATCTTTACGTCTTTCTTCGTACAATGAGTCTGATTTCGAAAGGTTGGACTTGAGGGGTAAAAAAGTATCGATCGCTTTCTGGGCTTCTTGTGCAATATCTCTGTTACGTAATGAAGCTGTATCGATGGCTCTCAAAACTTGGGTAATTTTAGCATGAATTAAAACTCTTTTGTTGTATGCTGTTCCTTTTTTTTTTTTTTTTTTACCTTGGAGTCTGTCAAGGGCAAAGACTTCGAATTCTTCGACCGTGATTTCCATGGGAGGCGGTTTAAGATAAAAGTTGAGACGAAATGGATAATCTTTTTTTAAATTGTAGTTTTTGCCAGTATCACTGTAGACACGACCTTTATTTGCTTCTGCTGCTGCTGCAAAACGGTTGGCGACTTTACTCTTCTTTCTTTGCATTATGTTTTTGAATATATATAAAAAAAGGAACACGTTCAATAATCATAAAAAAAAAACGCGGGTTCCAAATAAAACACCAAAAAAAAAGTGACTATTTTTTTACTATTTTTTATACAATTGTCTTTTTAATGCCTCGAATTCAGACTCTCGTTCAGCAAACGAAAGCTTCATATTAATCAAAAGAGACTCCGTTTCTTCCAACTGATCTGCCAACATGATATTTTGCTGTTTCAGCTTACGATTTTCAGCCAGCACTTGGTTCATTTGTTTATCATAGGCCAATGCCATGTTGCGCTGATACTGATCAAATTCCGCCTTGACCTGATTTAATTCGTGGCGCAAATGCTCTTTTTCATCTTCTGTACGAGCCATATCCATCTTGCTGCTAATAATTTGCTGTGTAATATCCTTGTTTTCTATCTGTAATACACTCAGAGAACTCTCGACGGATCGTATATGTTCTGATAGTTGACCGTTCACCCTTCGCAAGTTGTCTTCTTGGGACATACTTTTGGATTCACGGGCTTCTTCACCGGTATATTGTTGCGCAAGACGGGCCATAAACCTTGCAGGTAAATCGACTCTGTAAGTATCTTGTACAAAACCATCGCCATCCTCCTACAGCCAAGAAGAATTGTTAGTATCTACCACACCATACTCGATTCAACATGATATTTACGGCAAACACGGTGAATATGCCGTTGCATAAGAACTCCACCAAGGATTCGAATCGCAGCTTTAAAATCTTTTCTTGGTTACGAATAATCAATGCTAGCGCAATTTGCACCAGAATCTGTGTGCCTTCCACTAATAACAGATCAATGACTCGGAACGAGAGCTCGATTGGACATCGGTAGGAGAACAAGGTGATGAACCATTGTGAGACGTACATGGAGGGAGTGACACCTTCATTTTCCATATGACGATGGATAACCGGTAGCTTTTGTTGAAAGACGTTATCAAATTGATACATGTGTTGATGTAGTACTTCCATGCGTGGTGTGAAATGCCCACGAAGACCGTATTTACCCATCAATTTAATCAAGACACAAAATGCATCACCTTCGGACATGTGCAGTAACAAACAACCAATGATGAAAGCTAAGCCCTGACAGTAGCCCACTTCCTGATCAAAGATACTATAAGCTTTCGCCACATTGAATAAGGATTGTCTGCCTGACTCCTGCATAAAATAAGGGTGATTGGGAAAGGTACGAGTAAGATCACGCTGTATTTGCTTCTCGAAAGGGCTGGCAGAAGTTCTTAATATTTTGTATTCGGTATCCATATCAAAACTGTCGCGTGATTTGGAAATGATTTGCCACATTAAGCCACGAATGGGCGAAGGGATACCACCCGCAATTAAGTGTTGTCGCATATCATCCATTTGAGTCTCGATGACACGGCCAAAGTTCTGAATTACCAGCACCCAAAAGTCTGGTTTTTTTTTTTTTTGTATCTGTTTTTAGCTCATGAATAAACCTGTAATGATGATATTTATCTTACCCCAGTCAATACTATTGTACTCAAATCCACCTTTTTCCCGGTAGATTTGTAATTCAGCCAAGGCTTCATGTTTCAGTAACAGGTGCTTTTCCGAGTCATACTGATGGTCGTTATGAGAGAAGCGTCTAAACTTGGACACAAGTTTATCAAAGTTGCGATGATTACTTGCGGGAGAACGAGGAGTACCTGTATGATTTGGTATCTCGGAGAACCTTTTACTCTGTCTTTGCTGAAACGACTGGGATGGGCGAGAGACCACTGTCACCGGAGATCCAATCGATGAGGTGACAGATGCAGGTCGAGTGGATTTAAAGGGATTAAAGATACTATGTCTGCTTTCGTTAGAAGAGCGACTGGTGGTGGTAACAGACCGCTGTCGCTCGGGTTTAGGAGAAGGTGGGGATTTTAATATGGGTACGTTTGTTGTCAAGGAAAAGTTCTGTTTATGGTGGTCGTCATGAGGAGTTGCCAGGTTAGTATCGATGGAGTCATCGTCACTGGTGGTCTTTTGCTTTTCGTCAAAGTCGGAATCATCATCTGAAGAAGATTCATCGTCAGTACGCACCTGAATCTTAAAGCCAAAATGGTCGAGGTATTCCGACCGGTTGGGATTCAGGAGGGCATCATCCACAACATCCAGGTCGTATTCATTCAGCTCAAAGTTGTCATCTGAGCTGTCGCTATCGCTGTTGTATGGCTGGTCATAGAGTGTGGTCATTGTGTTATTCTTATAAAGGAGAGAAAAGAAAAGTTTTAATTTTTAGCCTTCTCTCTTTATAAAAAGCGGTCATTAAAGTATGCACACAATAGGCTTTTTTTTTTTTTCTTAGTATGGCTTTTTTCTCTCTTTTCAGGTACATTTCTCGGGTCGATACACTATGCAACACAGCCGTAGGGTATGCATCACTTAACACTACATACATGTATGCAAACCCGTATAAACACGTTTATAAAAAAATAAATAAGAGGTGATCTTTTTTTATTGTTTCCCAGTGATTTATTTTATTTAAAAAACGAGCAATTTAAATGAAACCAATCTATTAAGGAAAAAAGGGTTAGTACAGATATATAAATTACGCATAGAATAGACATACCTTGTTGGCAACATCAAGGGCATCAACGTCAGCAGTTAAGCGGACGAAGGCCTTCTTGTAACCATCGGGTCTGATGAGAGTGTTGACTTGAGCAGCCTCAACATCATAAAGTCTCTTGACAGCATCCTTGATTTGGTTCTTGTTGGCCTTGACATCAACGAGGAAAGTCAAGGTGTTGTGTTCCTCAATCTTCTTCATGGCAGTCTCGGTGTTAAGAGGTTGACGGATAACACGGTATTGATCCATACGGGGAGCATGGGCAATAGACTTACGAGCGTACTTGGGGGCACGGTTCAAAACCAAAGTCTTGGGGATATGGAAATGAGTGGAGGTACGAATCTTGCGAACGGCCTTACCGTGAACACCCTTGAGGGCGGCCTTCTTGGCGGCTTGAGCCTTAGCCTTGGGAGCTAAATTTCATTGTTTTTAGTATAATCTCCTCCATGCATCGGTCGCTCGTTTTTTTTTTTTTTTTTTTTTTTTGCTAGTTATCATCCCCTCCCCCTGCATCTCTCCCTCTATCTCTGTCGCATCCATCCATTCATTTTATTTTTTATACGAACCTGAGTTTGCAGGCATGTTTGACGTTAAAGAGGAGGAGGGACTAATCTTGGAAATCGCACTTGACTTCTTTGCACACTATGCCCACTACACATCCTGCACCCCCCACACATCCCCCCACACTCAACCTCTCGATAAACTACTCTCCCCCTCCCCCCCCAATAACACTTTATAGGTCCGGTCCGCACATCGCTCTTTAAAAACCATACGGGCTGCATATTTTAAAAGCCTTTGTGTTCCTTTTGACTTTGCTATCACTCACTCATGATCATAAGATTTAAACAATGAAAAGCTTAAATCAGGTATACAACAAGAGTTATTAGGCATAGGGCAAAATTTTATCACTGTTAAGAAACAAAAGGTTCAAGGCATCTTGTGTCGGAGTTTATATGTCGATGACGTCGACTTTTTATTTTATTTTTTCTCTAAGGAAAAAGGCAAGATATGTTAAAAAGAGAGAGAGAGAAAGGGAGAGAGAAATAATTTTTGCTGCGTATCTCTCTTTTTTTTTTCTTGCCTATTTTCTTTCACTCGTTGGCTTTTTTTTTTTGCTCATTACAATATATAAATCAGTAATCATTGTGTATCATTGGATTTAGATTCTCATTTGAAAGCAGATAAATAAGAGGTATATTATTCTCATGGACTTTAAACCCAAGCTAGAGCAAGAAACTAATTTAGAATCATAGCTCATTATTTCCGACATTCCAAAGCATAAAGGGCCAATAAAGAAAAGAAAAGGTACATATTAAGAAAGAAAAAAAAATTAAATAAATTCATGTGCCTTAATATGTAAAAATAGTCTGTCACTTACATCCTCCGACAAAGCACAAATACGCATTATGAGCGAGTATAAGAGAAAGTTACGGTCGGCTAAAGAAGACCCAACACCACAAGATTCATTCACTGAAGATAATACAAAAGATACCAGTTTCTCAAAGCCAGCATGTCCAAAGACACCCCCACCCATTCAGTCTATCGAACCCTATTTTCCGCCCTCTCCGTTTGGTAGGAAACGACATCAATTCCACGGAGACAGATTTATACCAACCAGGGAGCGTAGCCTGGCTAGAGATTACCAAATGTCTGCCACAGCTGCTGCTAAAAGTGGAAAGGATAATGCGGTAGAACCTTCGGGTATGTCTTCTGGTGAGACAAGACGATTCAGCGCTTATTTTCGTGCTGAGATTTTAAATGATGAAACAGCCTTAGATGATTACAATGCAGAATCACCACGATCCTATCGACGGGTATTACAGTACTCTAAGCCTGTAGAAAATACACATAATTATACTGATTATACATCACCAATGGAAGCACCCATCTTATCACCCTCATCACCACCGCCACCGCCCTCTTCATTATCATCCTCAGCAGATATCCTTTCACCTAATAGCTCTAAATTCCAGATTTTACCAATTGGAGAAGCAGGACGACGTATCTTGATGAAAGCAGACCGCAATAACCGACATATTAACACAACAGCCATCAAGATACTCGATGCACCAGAATTACAGGATGATTTTTACTTGAATTTAGTGGATTGGGGGGCCAATGATTGTTTAGCGGTAGGGTTAGGATCGTGCGTTTATTTATGGAATGCAAATACCAGTCGAGTTACAAAATTATTGGATTTAGTGACGGATAATGTGACGTCTGTGAGCTGGTCACCGGTTGGATCCCTTTTATCGGTAGGCACCAATTCAGGTAAGGCCTTATTGTACGATGCCGATCATTCCAGACGAATACGAACATGGTCGACCCATTCTTCACGTATCGGAGCCATGGCTTGGAAATCCAATATACTCACCACAGGTGGTCGTGATCACGCCATCTATCATCACGATGTACGTTCTTCTGACCCCCATTTCCGTAAACTGACGGGTCATACACAAGAAATATGTGGACTCAAGTGGAATAACGAAGGCACCATGTTGGCCAGTGGTGGAAACGATAATAATCTGTTTGTGTGGGATTCGCATGAAAATGCTCAGGCACATCGTTTCTCTCAACATGTGGCTGCTGTCAAAGCCATCAGTTGGAGTCCGCATAAACGTGGTGTGCTTGTCAGTGGAGGAGGAACTGCAGATAAAACTATCAAATTCTGGAATACCATTACTGGCTCTTTAACAAGTTCGCACGATACTGGATCCCAAGTATGTAATATTGGCTGGAGTAAGAAATCAGACGATATTGTGAGCACTCATGGATATTCCTCCAACGCTGTGACTTCCAGTAATCAAGTGATTGTATGGAAAGCAGATCAAATGCAGAAAATCGCGACATTAACTGGACATACTTGTCGTGTATTGTACATGGCAATGAGTAATGATGGAAGTACCGTTGTCACGGGTGCTGGTGATGAAACCTTGAGGTTCTGGGATATATTTTCGTCCTTAGAACCTTCAAGATCAGAGGAGAGGAGACCTTGTATCCGATAAGAAGTATTATACCACTGTTATTGTGTAACTATTAATTTGTACATTCGAAAAAAAAACAATAGCAACAACCAAAACAATCAAAACAATCAGAAAAAAAAAAGAAATAACCGAGCTCTTCTCAACAACAATAGCAAAAAAAAAAAAATGTGTATCAGTTGTATATATGTACTGAGCTAATAAAACAAGCAGTTACAATAACACTTTTTTTTTTCTACTTAATCAAAATAACTGGTTTTAAAAAAAAATGCCCAAAAAAAGGCAAAACAAATGATCAGCTTATTTTCAAGAACAAAAAGAACAATGAGGGGAGGCTGAAAATAGTGTTTTCTCTTTTCCTTTTCAAGTGTTTTGTTATGTCCAAAAAACAAAAATCAGTGGATCCTTATGCGGGTCAATATCCTCCGCCACCACCTTTGCCCAAACATGAGGCACCTGCTGAACCTTTTTACATTATTGATCCAACCACCACTAATAGACACTCTTTCCATGAAGAAAGCATAGCCGGCTCAAGTCATTCTGCACGTCCTAACAGACAATCCTTCCATGAAGGCTCTCTCCACAATAAATCCGCAGGGGGTTCGAGCCATTCCCTACAGCAGGAGCACCCTAAGGGCCATTTTTATGAGGCAAGCCTACATAGTGGCCCAGCAACAGCAGCAGTAACAGATGATACAGGCTATTACGATCCCGATGCGGTGGATTTGCGAGAATATCTCTATGCTGAAAGGCAACAAAAGTTACGTGTACAACAGCAAGAAAGAGAGTCACACGAACACAAACGACTGCAACAACAGCAACAGGAATACCAACAACAACAAGATTACCAAAAGCAGCAAGAATATCAAAAACAACAAGAATATCAACAGCAGCAAGAGTATCAACAGCAGCAAGAATATCAAAAGCAGCAGGAGTATCAAAAGCAGCAGGAGTATCAAAAACAGCAGGAATTTCTAAGGCAACAGGAGTATCAACAGAAAATGGAGTATCAAAAGCAGCTGGACTACCACAAACCAATCATGGATGCAGAGGATCCTTATCGTCATCATCACGCACGGCCCGATTCAATGTTCTATAATAATAACCAAGCGTATCATAACGAAGAACTCATGTATCCTTCGCCCATGATGGTGCAACCCATATTTAACCATCAGCAAAATAGTGCCTTGTTTTCTCCTCCGCCTCACTTTATACCAAATTTTCCGCCAATACAAACACAGACTAGTAATCCATCCATGCTGAGACCACCGCTGCCAGCACAGCATCGTCGTTCAGGATGCTGTTGTTTAGGTATTTCATTTTGTGCCTGTATTTGGACCATCATTTTAGCCTTGTTTTTTTTGGCGGGCATAGGTTTGATTGTAGCTACAAAGATAATTGGGGATAAGTGTACGGATACAGCAGGGATTTGTGGACAGTTACTGCATGATGGGTTTCTATACGGAGGGATTGCAATTGCTGGTACGTCTGCACTTATCATTGCTTGGAGGGTACTACGGTGGTATGGTCATACAAGAGGAGAACAAACACAATTTACAAATACACATTAATAAATAATATTTATTTTATCTTTATACACATCTAATCTTTTTTGTTTGCAGCCTTAGCAAGCTTCTTTGCTTCCTTCTTAGCTTTCTTTTCGGCTTTGGCAGCCTTCTTTTCAGCCTTAGCAGCTTTTTTGGCAGCCTTTTCTAATCTTCTAGCAGCCTTTTCGGCCTTTTTGATCTTTTTGTCTTCCTTCTTTTGCTTTTTGCTGGATTTCTCATCACTGCCAGTATGTTTTCTCTTTTTGGTATCTACATCGTCTTCATCTACAGGTCTCACATAGTCCTGCATGACTCTTTTAAATTTGCCGGTTTGATCTACTAAACCACGTCCGCCCTTACGAGCGGTACGACCTTCACAAGCCGCGAATAACTCGGCATCAGTGATCTTTACTGAATAATCCTTCAGCTCGTCATCCTCTTCCTCGATCGTTGAATCTGTGGTGGCACTTTTAACAAACGAGCCATAAAGAGAGGCTGTGGCGACTCGTTGAGCCATATCGACATGGATATCTTTGACACTGTCCATCATATTGCGTGCATCAGCCATGGATCCCATACTGACGGTTGTTTCCTTGACAATCTCTTGCTTGACGACTTTACCGGAAGGCCTTTGAGTAGAGATAATGCCGGTGGTGGATCGACGGGTTTCTGGTTTGGCGTTAGTGGCCAATTTAATTTCACCTTCTTCTTTAGCCACAACTACGGCAGAAGCACTCTTGTTGTATAAGTGATCCCACCAAGCAAATTCCCAATTACCACCATTGACTCCCACACCTTTCTTGTCATTCTTGATGGACACATTGATATGTTTGACATTACCCTCCTTGTTTTTTCCAAGACCTTCACCGCTACAACGAAACTATAAGTCGATATTCTTCACGTATACATGTGCTTACTTGACTTACTTTTCCCAGCCAAACTTTTCTAATTGGGTTTGTGCAAATGAGCCCTTCCACTTATCCATGTTGATTACAATTAAAAAAAATAATTAAGGAAAAGCCGAACACAAAAAAAAATCATTGGTAATAAATGGAAGGAGGGGAGTGGTGGCTTGTCTTTGTGACGCTTTTACTCCCATTTGTTCTGCATTCTGCATGATTGCAATGGAGGGTCGGGAGCCAAATATA
The DNA here is from genome assembly GCA_016758985.1 of Mucor saturninus. Lineage (NCBI taxonomy): Eukaryota > Fungi > Mucoromycota > Mucoromycetes > Mucorales > Mucoraceae > Mucor > Mucor saturninus. Next base: position 7,159 of record JAEPRD010000217.1, on the reverse strand, counting down.
CACGAAATCAAAACACTGTCCTGGCCGTTTTTTCCCTTTTCAGCTTGTCATGAAACGATAGTCCTGTCTCTATTTTTTGTCTAAAACAATTCAACCGCACAAATGAAATCCTGCATGTCGAAAGTGCGGATCTCCGCGAAAAGCGACGGCGATTTATTTATAACTTGCATATGACACTTGAAAACAGATACATAAACATTGGAGATAGTGCCTGTATACGATACATGTATTTCACTGCTATTCGCTGATAGGTCAAACATTGTCGTACATATCTTGTACTCGGATAAAACCAATCCGATTTCATCTTTCTATGACTGACCAAGCAAAACCCGTGGGATTATTGTATATTGACGGGACTCCAATTGCGCGGCGACATGGAGATAAAAAAAGAGGGACGGAAAAAAAATCACATCTTTATAAAATAGTTTCCTTCTTTTGCTAATTTATCAAGCAAGAACTCTACCCCGTAGGTGACTCATTTCAATTCTGAATATCTTCTTTTTTATTTTTACATAAAAAAGTTGGAAATAAATTAAAAAAAAAAAAGAATATGACAAACGAACTTGCTATTACTTTAGATAATTCGAATGAAAAGACATTCTCTGACCCAGAAGTCCTTTCTATCTCAAGCAATGGTCAATCCATTTCGGATACCGTAAATGGTAGTTACATAAAAGCATTCTATTGATGCCATAGAAACAGTAAGCTAATTTGAAGAAATTGAAATTCTATTAGGCGAATTATCTGAAGACAACCTTCCGCCTGTCGAAGACGAAAAAGACGGTGGTTTTGGTTGGTTTGTAGTACTAGGTGCTTTTCTTGTGCAGGTCACTAGCTTTGGCACCTCGACAAGTTGGTAAGCTGCATACATCAGATTTAATCATATTTTATTAAATTTTTTTTTTCTTTCTAAAGGGGTAAGGATGATCTAGTGAGGTAAACATCACACATCAAATGATACTAAATATATTTTTTCAAAGGCGTCATGCAAGATTATTATGAACAGAACGTCTTTGTCAATGTCCCTAATGCCGCAGTTAATCTGAGTTTTGTCGGTACACTTGCTTTAGTTTGTTTAAACGCAGTCAGTCCTATTGTTCAGATCTGTGTTTCCACTTTTGGGGTCAAACCTGTTTTAATTACAGGTACGATTTTCGTTGGTCTTGGTCTCGAAATGGCCGGTTTTAGCACCCAAATCTGGCACTTGTACTTGACTCAAGGTATTATCTATGGTATTGGTGCATCCTGTATATACGTTGCTATCATGGGTGTTGCTCCTCAATGGTTCTCAAAACGCCGTGGACTTGCACTCGGTCTGATTGCCAGTGGATCTGGTATCGGAGGTCTTGTCATACCCTTCATTATGACATCCATCAATGCTTCGCTCGGCCCCGGCTGGACTTATCGTATACTTGGCTTTATCTGTCTCTTTTGTGATATTCTTGCATGCATTTTTGTACGGGAAAAAAACCCTGCTGCGGTTCGACACAGAAAGAAACTGTCTCAAATTATCAATTTCTCCATTTTAAAGGATGTCAATTTTGTTCTGTTCTCGGTCGCTTCGGATATTGGCTTATTTGGGTATTTTATCCCATACTTTTTTTTACCTTCTTATGCTACTCATCTTGGTTTAACGGCGTCGCAAGGATCCGCGTTGGTAGCTGTCAGCTCAGCATGTAACTTTGTAGGCCGTATCATCACTGGTTTTTTAGCAGACCGTATTGGCAAGATCAATACCAACCTGCTGTTTACATTTATTACCTCGCTTAGTTGTCTCTTGATCTGGACTTTTGCCTTTAATTATGGAAGTTTAATGGGATTCTCTGTCGTCTTTGGTCTAACAAGTGGCTCGTTCTTTGCTTTGATTTCTCCTATCACTGCCTCTCTCTTGGGAATGGAAAGCTTTCCTTCGGGATTATCCCTCTTATTGTTTTCCAACGTTTTGTCTGTGTTTGGACCAAATATGGCTAGTGCTATTGAAGCTGGTGTTAGTTCTGCTCCATATTTTAGTTACAAGATGTTTGCTGGTGTTGCTTACTTACTTGCTGCTATCTTTCTTACCATCCTCAAACTGAGATTAGATCGTAATTTTTTTGCAAAGGTTTAGACAGCAATTTTTTATAAAACTCATTCTGTAACACACTTGGCTGTATGGCTAAGTTGTACGATTATTGAATAATATCATAATATCAGCGGAATATTTCGATGTGATTTATTATATACAGTTTTTATTTTTGATCGTATGCTTATTTAATAGAGAGTGATATTACAGAAGCCACGTTACAAACAAAAGATTTCTTGCTTTTAAAAGATCGTTTCTTATTGAATACAAATTGCTTAACTGACTTTAATTTGATATAAAGTACCTCGGTTTCACGACACCCCATGGGATCTTTAACAGTACCTGGATGTTCCACCATATTTAAAAACATCTCTTGCGGAATTTCAATCATAGCCTTTGATGTCCCTACATCTAAAAAGAACTTTTGAAAATGCTCGTCTACTGAGCAGACAGAGAGTAAAGTATACGTCGGGCAATGGTCTGAATGATTATAGGTGTATTCAAATGTGTCTACGGCTGTTTCTAACATAGTGATGGCATCAAGATGGGGTTTTGAGCTATCATATGGAAAATAACAATCCTCAAAATGGATACTTTTTAAATACGGGAAAGCATTAGACATGGCCAGAAAATAATCATGGTGACAAAGGGTATCATGAAACACGAGATGTTCAACAGATTGCTTTAGCACAGGTACAGACGTAGAATGTATGAGTACTCCGCGATAGATAGTCAACTGACGCAAGTTTTTGTAATTAGAAAGGATGGTATTTAGAGGGGTTTCTGTGTTCGAAAGTTGGTGCTGCATTTCAAGCTTCACTCTATCGACATTTTGACTGGTTTGATTCCAGAGACCAGATGTATCGTCATCTATCATCTCTTTGAACATAACAGTAATTACTATGTTCCTTTTGTTGATTTTGATATGAATCCTATTTGACAATCTCGTATTTTCAGAAAACACAACTTTGACGGATGAATCAACTTGCCCTTGTCCAGATATATTATCGTAATACCCAAAAAACTCTTTGAGCGCCCATCCAAGATTGTCTATTTTAAGCAGCAGTTCTACAGACGGTATCTGATGAATATATCTAATAAAGGACTTGAATGCAATTACACTATCAATATTTTCAGTTAAGGGCCAATCGATCATTGATTTAATGCCGGGCGTAGGTAATATTGTTAACTTTTTGATTGTCCGGAATTCAGCCTTTAGTTGCATAAGGTCTTTGTCGTGAAATGGTGTATACCCAATCAATTCTAATTCTTGTATACGATTAAATAGATTGGCATTAGATTCCCTTTTTGTTTTGGAAATATCTACATTACAGTCGGAAAAATCAATGCGAAGACTTTTAATTGTAGGCAAAGCCTTGAATATAAAATCACATTTTTGAACATCGTCATACATGTTTTTATCAATCGTCAAACACCTTAATGCCGTAAATGTCTTCAACATATTATCCACTACATACATCATATCAGCTCGAAGAGATAGCTTCTCGAGTGTATCCTTAAAATGTAAGGCACAGCGATAGTATTTGTAGTATATGCTTGAATTGACCGGAGGTTCCAGGTGCTTCAACTTTGTCCACACATGATTTTCTTCGAGTAAATGTAAAAGCTTAACCCAAAAATAATCATCAATGGATTTTAAATAAAACTCTCTTACATTGGGGCATTTCAACATTATCACCTTGAGTGGACTTATAGATTTGTTCATTTCTTCATGTCTATTGAGTTCTGCAATGCTCAATGTATTCACGAGAAGCCCAGGCTGGAAAGACGAGTAAAGTATACTGTTGAATATTCTTTCATTTGAATCCACTTTTTTCATTTCAAGATGTCTGTATTTACTTTCTTGAAACACATAGTACCATTGACGATTTACGCGACCCCAATGTTGTTTGCTTTTGGGGTGATACTTGAGAAAAGCGTCATTTAATATCGAAAAGAGCAGTTCGTTCGGCACCTTATCCCAGCAGCCCATCTTTTTGTTTGTATTGAAGAGAGTAAAAAAACAAAAATAAAAGAAGATGCATTCATATAATTAGTGTCATCATTGTTAAACAGGTTTACGCTAAAATAATTCCTGTCATTGTTATCTCTCATTGTTGTGTTTGAAATTATAATTCTTTCTCTTAATTTGTTATTTTGTCATTTAATTTTAGCAAGAGGACGATGTGCTCTCTTGTCTTGTTACAAATATACATTAGAACAAGGCATCAATATGTTGATCTGTTAATGGTCTATATCTCAGTGCTGGGTTGATATTGACTATCAAGTAGATCATTTAGGCAAAATAAATATGGTGTGTATATATTATACTACCTAAAATTCCGAGTATTTTTTTATGGCAGTTGTACGAAATTCTAGCTTGAGTATAAAATTATCGCATTTTAGTTTTGCAACTTCGGATAATTCCAAATTGAAACATTTGTAATAAAAACTACGAATTTTAGAATAATAATGAGGACTTATTTACAAAGGTAAATGTAAGTCGGCTGTCATAATACCCTACGGCCGACTTTCACTTGCAAGTTTAGGTCCTTTTAGAAGGAAACGTATTGGATATTTATATAACAATAAGAATTCGCTTGCTGCTACAAAAAACAGTTTAAATAGCTTTAAAAAAAGTCTCATCATTATTGATGACGAAACCTTTCGCAACAAATTTTTGGTTGTACCGATAGGCCACACAATATTTCTAAAACATTGATATCTCTCCGCTGTCCCCTTGTCCATCCAGCAGCCAGCAATGCAAACGTTAATCGATTTCTTAAGTCTTTGGAACGCAAAGCGCCGTCAACAATAAAGTTCAGCGGTACCATTTTTTGCAAATTCGCTGTATTTATGTAGCATCAATTATGATACACCCAGATAACTTACGTGTCTCTTCAATACCATGTTGATGAATATAAAAATTAATTATATTCTATTATCCCTGTTTGTTAAATATCTAGCATAATGGTTTATTGTTTTTAGCGTTTTATAATATCCCAAATAAAAATGCCATGGTTTCTACAAAACAGTTATTGGATACTTACAACATATACAAACAAATAAAATTATTCTTAAAAAATAGATTACATATCATAACTTTTGTAAGTTGTTTTAAAGTATTTACGTTTAATACGTTTTTATTTAAACTAAAAGATACTAAATTCTTACCACAATTTCCTTTTAACAGTAAACTCCTTACCTCCAAAACTGCACGGGGGGTTCGACTTTGCATCATTTTGAAGACAAATTTATTGTCAACCTTGATCACAAAGCAGCGTTTTAAAAGTCCCCGGTTTCCATTTTAAGGCGGCCTCTCATCATCTATTTCTCTTATGCTAATGTAACCACAGCAACCATGAATTTGATTCATACTTACTATCTTCGCCTGTGGTTCTGCGGTATTACATATGTTCGCATACCAGTTTGAGTTGAACCTTATTTTTTCTAAGTATCTGAAAAGAAATACCTATTTCGAGGCTTTCAAAAATCTTGAATATGGACTCGTATAGAGTTTTTATCTGCAAGCTTCTTGTTTAAAGAAGCTACTTCTCATTTGCCTCGTTTAATAATAGCAATAGTTTCAAGGCAATTACACATTTTCTCAAAGAATGGGACTGGATCTTAATGCTATAACTTCTCTCTTCCTTCCCTTCCACAGCTTCTGATTTTTTTTATTACGCATGAATCCCCACTCAAACTCATTTATAAAGCCTGTTTGATAAGTTTCTTGATCCTTATAAAGCGCCATAACCGAACAGCTGCTAAAACTATTGTTAATAATCCGGTCAATATTAAACTAGGAAGAGTACTCTGCCTTTCCTCCTCTTTGGCTCGCAGGTGTATTAAACTTATTGTCTTTGACCGCATGTATTTAGAACTTCGTTGCGCACTTATCAAAATATACTTGAAGTAAGAATTTACCTTATGATTTTATAGTAATTAATGAAAGAAAAGGAGTTTCAAAAGCTGTGCATACTTAGTCTGTAAAACCATCATCAGTGATAGTGTTCCTGTCATCTTATGTGAGAAAATTCTTTATTTATTTGCACGGTGGAACTGCCATCAATGTAATTTTAAAGAAACATAATGTCTAGGTAGCTGTTTTGCTTGAGCGAGAGGAATCAAACAAAATTAAATAATAGTACCAGTGCAGTTGAAGGGGATTGTTACTTTCTTCCAGCGGACTGTTGGCAAGTAAGTTCGATTTTTATTTCGCCATCTTCATTTCTGCTGTTGCTGTCAAATCTATTGTAGGCCCTATAAGTGTTCCTCTTGTCTTCTTGAATTAATATTTGCCCTGTCAGTTTTCCTAAAGTCCTGTTACATACAGCTGCTCTCTTAATAACCATCTTTCAGCTTTCCACTTACTTTCGATCTGGTATTACAGAACTTATCCTAGCAATTGAGTTTGTTGTTTATCCACATATTATGTCTGCGGTTGCCTAGATTTTTAATCTTTAGTAATTCTTTGACCAGGGTTGCGTGGTCTCATCTAACTCTCTATAACACTTGAATGGGTTACCCTCTCTCCCTTTTTATTTTATTTTATGTTTGATGTTCTTTGGGCTTTTAAAAACTTCCGAACTTATGCTAAAGTTGTAAAAGTACACAAAAAAAAAAAAAAAAAAAAAAAAAAAGCTGGGTTGGACCAAAAAATGATGTATCTTCTGAATAGGAAAACTCTTTAATCTTGAACATTTATTAGGATATTTAAACTGTCGTGTACTATAATTATTGGGGAGGAGAGAAAAGGTAAGGACTCCAATCGCCGTCATATTTACGACTCCTTTTAATGAAAGGAGGGAGCCAAGTTCCACGAACTCACGAAACATACTTTTTGTCCAATGGAGTTGAAGACGGTAAGACAGATGACGATGAGGGTGGCAAGACAGATGACGATGAGGGCGGCAAGACAGACGATGATGAGTACGGCAAGATAGACGACGATGAGGGCAGCAAGACAGACGACGATGAGGGCAGCAAGACAGACGACGATGAGAATGGCGATGCAGATGATAATGAAGACAGCAAGACAGATGACGATGAGTGCGGCAATGCAGATGATGACAAGGGTGGCAAGACAGACGACGA
>JAEPRD010000216.1:0-37944 GCA_016758985.1 Mucor saturninus | reverse complement strand
ATCAGTTCCTAAAGCTGCGGAACACTGTGGCATTCCCCGTAGTAGCGCATATAAGCTCTTAGATGAATTCAATGCTGGAAATGGGTCCGTACTTCCTGGTAGTGCATCAAAAAAGTCTAAGAAGATGCCAAAAAAATTGTTTCCCGAACACACCGCTTTTTTAATTGAGTTGTTTGATACCAACCCCTCTCTTGTTCTTGAGGAGGTGCGCCAGAAATTGTGCGAAAAGTTTACCGGCCTTGAAATATCAATTCCAGGCCTCTATAAGCATATTGCAGACAAGTGCTGTATTACATTGAAGCAAGCAACAAAGTATACTATGGAACGCGATGCCTTAAGAACAGTTGAGCTTCGTTTCAGTATTGTATCTCAGTGGAAAGCCGCAGGTGTCAATTTTAGTGAAAATTGTGTCTTCGTTGATGAGGCTGGGTTTAACTCCCAATTAATGAGGAGTCGTGCTTGGTCGAAAAAAGGAGAGCCAGCATTGGTGAAAGTGCACACACAAAAAGGCGTAAACATTAGCATTGTTGGATGTATATCTTCCTTTGGTACTGTTTGTTTTTCCAAAGTTGAGCCTTTAAAGCAGGGCGACGCAGCTCAAATTGAAAAGGAATTTCCGGCACAATCTTCCAGTAAAAAGAGAAAAGCAGAATCAAAGCCGGCTCAGCTTAAAAAAGGTACAACGGCTTACCATATTGTCAAGTTTATGGAATCTGTCATGGACATCTTGGACAAACATGATAAGAAAGGCATGGTTATTGTTATGGACAATTGTAGGATCCACCACTCTCGATTTGTTGTAGAGGCTATTAACAATCGTGGATACAAGCCTCTTTTTATGCCACCATATTCACCCTTTCTGAACCCAATTGAAGAGTGTTGGTCTAAAATTAAAAAACACATCAGGAGAAATCCCCTTGATAAATCAGATACTTTAACACCACGCATTGCAGAAGCATGTAAGCAGGTCACAGTTTCGAACTGTCAAGGCTGGATAAGACATTCTGAAACGTACTGGGGTAGATGTCTTCAAAAAGAATTAGGCCTCAAATGATATTGAAAAAAATCAAACTCGCCTAAAAATTTAAACCACACGTCTAAAAAAAAAAAAATTAAGTCTAGAAATAAATATTATTGGTCTAAATTTGTGAGCGACTACGTCTAGAAAAAAAAACTCAACCGTCTCAAAATTAATTTTATTGGTCTAAAAAAAAATAGAAATCGTCTCAATTTCAAGTTAAAATACTGTAGTGAAAGTGACTTTTATTCGAGTGATAATAATGAAGGGGTTGAGATGGATAACAGTGAATCATTTGAAGAGGAGAGTGACAAAAGAAGAGGTCGGAAAAATAAACAGAAGGGTGAGAGACGCAGGGATAATGATAGATACAAAAACAAGGGGTATAGTGATAAGAGGGAGGATCGTAATAAAGAGAGGGTAAAAAGAAGCAACAACAAAAATAGGGGTGCTGGGGAAAGTAGTAACAGTAGTGATATAAAAAAATTGTCTGAAATGGTAGAGAAATTTGACAAGATGCAGCTATATTTTACTCAAGCAATGAATCGTGATAATCAAGGAGGGCATCAAGGGTCCACAAATCAAGGAGGTGATCCTTATATGGAGTGTTACAACTGTAGGGGTTCAGGGCATATGGCAGCAACATGTCCTGAAAAGTGCAAAATATGCAAGGGTAGCAATGGCGATCAGCATGCTTTTTATAAATGCCCTCAATATGTACCAAGAAATAGTAGGGCAGAAGTAGGACAACTGACGCGAACAACAGGAGCCAATGCAATTCCTATATCAAGACCAGAAAGATCATACTCAGCCATTCAAATTGAGCAGGACGTTTATATGAATGAAAGTGTTAATGTAGAAGAATTGTATGCAGTAAAGAGAAGAAGCCAAGGTGAGACATCGGAGGTGGAGTTACCACCTCGAAAAAGAGCCAATGCAACTGAGGGAAATGACGATGGTGAGCGATCTGAAGTAGTAAAAGGAAAGCAGCCAATGAGAAGGACAGGAGAGAGATTTAAAGGTGATAAAGAAGCTGAGGAACAAGAAAAGGAGAGACTGACGAGGAAGATCTTGGAACAAAAATCAATTGTTGCATCTATGATGGATTTGGCGCAGCTCCAAGGATCTTTTAGAACGAAGGCGAAAAGGCTGTTAACGAAGAAACAGAAAGCAAGAAAGAATTCAGTAGGATTAGTGTCAATGAACGTGGGTGAGGAGAGCAATAATGAATCAAGGGTCACGAGAAAGCTGGGTTCACCCAAGTTCGAGGCTATAGTGGGTGTGGTGAAAACAGTAGGGATATTTGACGGTGGTTGTTCAGTATGTCTCATATCGTTAGATCTGGTAAGAAAGCTGGGCATAACGTCGCTAAAGAAAAGTACGACAGTTCACTTGATGGCAAATGGGAACAGATCGAAGGCATTAGGAGTGGCAAGCGGTATACAAATAAAGATTAAAGGTGTCGTGGTGGCAACCGTTGATGCAACGGTCTTTGATCAAGACGATTACTCATTGTTATTGGGGCGTTACTTCATGGAATCGCATGGTATCGGAACGGATTGGGCAAGCAAATTTTGGTATCGAAGAACCAGTCGAAAGGTCGTACCGATTCCAGTATTTTATGATAATACACCTGTGAAGAGTGTAGTCGTGGTAGAGAAGGCAGGCGAAGATGAAGGAGGAGAGAAGTTTGGTTCTGGTAGTGAGAGTAGCGATAGTAGTGACGGTAGTGGTGATGAGGGGTCTGAGGGTGAAGTTGCATATTTGATGGAGGGTGAAGAAGAAACTGCAAGATGCTATTGGGTGGTAGCGAATGAGGAAGATGACCAGCAAGAGATTCTGCTGGGCGAAGAACCGACATCTGTGGAAACGCTCGAAAAGGTCTGAATTGAAAATGTTCGGCGTAAATGTAATAATATAAGTATGGAACAGCAGAACCAGTTGTTGGAGGTGTTGAAAGCAAGAATAGGGGTGTTTGGAATGACATATGGGGATATGACGACAACTGATTTGGTAGAATTTCAGGTGAATACAGGCGATGCCGAACCCATTGTAAAAAAACCAAATTATCACATGACTGCTGAAGAACGAAAATTACTGAGGAAGGAGGTCAATACCATGGTGAAATACGGTCTAATGGAGCCAGCAATTTACCTAAAAGGTTTTAAGGGAGCTTGGGGATTCCCATGCATGTTTGTGGGAAAGAAAGGAGGAAAGAAAAGGCTGGTAGTGATGTTTCAAGGATTAAACTCAGTAACGACAAGTGACTACTGGCCGGTGCCGCTACTCAATGAGGTATTGGAGAATTATGCTGGGTGCAAGTATTTTACGTCAGTTGATATGATAAAATCGTTTCATCAAATCAAGGTGGCAAAGGAATCAGTTGAGAAACTGACGGTGAATACGCCTTGGGGAGCTTACAGCTATAAGTGTATGCCTTTCGGGTTAAAAAATGCGTCTTTTACTTTGGCAAGAGCGATTCATTTGGCATTGGCTGAATTCACACCTGAGTCGGTGAATGTGTACATCGATGATGCATCGATTTCGAGTAGAACGTTTAAAGAACATTTGAGGATCCTGGACAAAGTGTTAGCAAGAATGGAAGAGGTGAAATTCAAGTTGCATCCGGATAAGTGTCTCTTTGCATCATGTGAAATTGAGCTGTTGGGATTTAAAGTAGGAGAAGAAGGCATTAGTGTAAACCCGGAACGTTTAAAAAAAAATCATCGAATTTCCAAAACCAAAATGTCAGCGTGATATACGGGCTTTTGTCAACATGGTAGGTTTTTTTCTTCGACACATTAAAGGGTTTTCGAACATTTCGGCGCCATTGACAGCACTATTGAAGAAAAGCTGTAGGTTTGAATGGAAAGATGCAGAAGAGGAAGCGTTTGAGGAGTTAAAGAAGGCTTTATATAATTCGGCAACTTTATCATTTCCTGATGAACAGTATCCATACAAGTTATACACTGATGCTAGTGATGTAGCTTGTGGGTGTTGCTTAACGCAAGATTATGGGGGCGAGATAGGTGAGAAGCCGGTCGGTTTTTTTTCAAGAAAATTTACAAAGCAAGAAATGGTGTACCCTACGGTGGAAAAAGAATTGTGCGCTGTGGTGTTTGCGTTGAATAAATTGAAGTATTTGATGGGTGGGAAATTTGAATTGTTGACTGACAATAGTGTGGTGATGTGGCTTTTGAAGAAATCTGAGTGTAGTAGCCGATTACAAAGGTGGATAGCATGTTTACAAGAGTTTGATTTTGTGGTCAAGCATATATCGGGAAAAATGAACACGGTGGCGGATGCGTTGTCAAGAAGTGGTGCGGATACACAAGAAAGCAAAGAAGGTGACACATGGGATATGGCTGAAGATCTATATGGGGAGATGAGACTAGTTGTAGAAGAAGAAGAGTGTTACGAACAGAAATTACAAAGCGTTTATGAATATCTAATGGGGTTAGATCAAGGAGACGCTAGTAGAGAAGTAAAGCGTCAATCGAATCAATTCAAGATAGATGAAGCAAATGAAATGTGGAGGCATGTAGGAGTAGGAGAGGCAAGAGGTGGAAGACGGGTCAAGGTGGTCAAGGTGAAGGATCGAATGGAGGTACTCAAGTATTTGATTGTAGGCATGGAATACTATACGAAGTGGCCCGTGGCTAGAGCAGTGCCGGTGGCAGATTCGGAGAACGCAGTGAGATTTCTTTATGATGAATTATTTACGAAATATGGTCCTATTAAGACGTTTCTGACAGATGGAGGTAGCCATTTCGACAACCAGTATGTTGAGAGATTCGCTGCTTACGTACAAGCACGACACAGCTTTGCATCAGGGTATCATCCGGAAACGAATGGATTAGTGGAACGATTTAATGGAACGCTGCTTGCACAACTAAAGAAAATGGCGCATGATTGCCCAACGACTTGGCATGCTCATGTCAATGGAATATTGTATACATATCGCACAAGACCACATAGCATATTAAAAATAAGTCCGTATGAGTTGATGTTTGGTGTGGTGCCACAGTTACCTCAAGGAGAAGTTAGAGGGTATCTACAAGAGCTAAGTCGTGGAATGAATGAGGAAAGATGCTTTGCGTTGATGGATAGGAGGCTGAGTGATGACATGGAGACAAGCGAAAATACGGTCAAGAGAACACAGAAGTTTGAGGTGGAAGACTTAGTGTTGAGAGTAGATAGGAGAAAGATAGACAAGCTGGCAATGAATTATTTGACATCACATTTCATTGTGCTGAAGACATTTAATAACACATGTCAGTTGATGGATATCAAAGGGAAAATTCTGAAAAGAAGAGTTAATTGTCAGGAGTTGAAGAGTTTTACTCAACGGAAAAAGTTATCTGGTGGATGAACGTTAGAGGGGGAGTATATGTGACGACTTGTAAAACTTGAGTTTGATTATTTTTGGTAATTCTTATAAAATTCAGCTTTGCATCAATTTTAATAAATCAGACAGTTTTATCTCAATCATAATATTTCAATAACAAGCAGCAATCAGACCCAATTCATTAATAACTCAGTTTTACAAGACTTTATTAAATTAACCAATAATACTCAAGAACTTGCGAGATCGTGACTTCTTCACATCACAGGCAAGATTGTGACTAACATGCCATACCTCGAGAGTAAGTAATCCAATAAAAAGCATTTAATAAAAGGAGGAGTGGTACACGTTTACGTAAAGGGTTTGTAGTGTCACTTGACCCGTACATTTAAAAGTCATCAAAGTATATTCAAAGATTTCTCGTGTTTATACTTTCAAACCTCGCTTGTCATTGCCCTCCGATAATCTGATTACTACAACATTTTTAATAATGTCTTTTTATAATAATCATATAATAAATGTATACTTTTGTAATTGTATTTAGCTTGATAAAAATCTTGCTAGTTTGTTAAGTAAGTCGTAGATATTTAATATACAACATTAAAAGAAGTATTTATAAAATTATCGTAATGGATAAAATCTGCTGTGTAGATCAAGTATATATAAGGCTCAATCATAACAGCCAATGCTCATAGGCAATTGGCTTGTTGTCTTTGATGTTGCTTTTGCGTTCTAAAAGATAAAAGTGTGAATTACACCAGAAGATGATGAATAGGTTAGTCAAATGCTGAGTATCTAACTCGAAAAAAGGAACAAAGTTTGTATCGACTTGTTGTATACAACATTTCCTTCATTGTCATATTCAATGCCAGTTTCTTTAAAAATTCTGGGTGATGAGCTTAAGAGAACCACTGGTCGTTTAAAAGTATCTGCAACGAGTTGTGGGCAACCAACAGTATCGAACCACATAAAATAATCCGTGGAGTCGAGACACGGGGACTTGTTCGTATTCAGTTTCGTTTCTAAATACTCGATATCAAGCTCGATAGTTGCATACACGTTTCGGTAAAAAACGGAGAGTGTTGAGCATTGATTTTTTTTACCCGAACCCAACCCTCTTCATGGCCGAACAATCCAAGGCTCACTGCTCTAAACCAGCAGTTGCCATCACCTTGCGGATTGACAAGGGCTAATATCTGGGCAGCGTCCAACGGATGTAACTGTTGGATCAAACCAGGATTACTATTAATAGTTTCTATATGTGTGTTGTTGTACCTTTTATGACAACGACCGGTTAATACAAAATATGTTTTTATTGTATTAGAACAAACTTACTTCAGGGAGCCGGTTTTCAAGAAGCTGGTTGCCACTTTGGTTTAGACTTAGGTTTTTTTTTCTTGCTTTTTTAATTGTTTAGTCTTTGGTAAGTTAAGAATATTATCGGCCTTCCGTTTCTTAGATTCTTGCTTAATGCCATGGTCTTCGTGTTCTATCCCCAACTTTTCTCTCTTGGTGCTCTTTGGTCGGCCCTTTTGAGAAATAACAGTTGCTGGAGGAAGGGCTGACTCCACAGATGACTTACCTACAAGCTCATCGTATAAGGCGTCAATTCGCTTGATAAAGTCTTCGGATTCTTGTTGGCTACTGACGGTCTTCAACAGCAAAGAAAATTTTTCAAGTCTCAACATCAAACAACTTTGAGGGCTGTTTGGATAGTCACTACAAACTGTTGGCTCCGGTTTATCTTGTTTAATCTCGGCAACGGTTTCAGCTAGATGTTGGGAGCTCAATGGTCACGAACTTAAATAAAAATAAAAATCTTACCACTTCCTTAGACGTAATATATTCTCCAACGTTTTGAAATTACTTTCAGAGGGATGACACCATTGGTCTCGAAAAGCAGCTTAGCTAAGGAATGTCTACATGGCAGATTGTAGTTTCTTCTTAAGGAGAAGAGACGAGGTTTTTCTTCATGAACGACATGACTCTTGTGTTTTTGGTCTTCGCTAGCCAATCTCATTTCCACAAGCTCCGACTTTATGTTCTCAAGCGCAAATCTAGTAACATTCATTTTTATGAGACTGATTTTGGCCATAATAACAGAATCAAGTAGCATTGTTTGCTGCGACAATGCTTCTCTCGTAGACTGTAAATCTCGGTACTCCTCCTACATTTGATAGTTAGTTTATGACACACAAATAATTTTGCAAATATTGAGAATAACATGTAATTAAACTAAGGAAAAAAAGTCAAAGTTTACTCGTTTCTGGGTCCATGCATTGATCTTGTCTGTTACAACAGATATGCTTCCGGAAGAAGTATGCACGTGACGCTTAATATTAGCGTGGGTTGCTCAAACTCTATTGAAAATTCGATTACCCATGTGCATGAGTAAATTCACATGATATCCTGCCCAAAAATGTAGCCTTTTTCATCATGCGAAAGAAAATAGTTTAGTTGTTTTTTGACAGAATATTATATATTTCCACGTAAGCATATATGTAATTAAAATGGCTACATACAATTCCAAGTACTTTCTCATAATAATAGAACCATCTTTAGTGTGAAGCTCGGGCCGAGAAACAAAAGCATTATACTCTGCTTTTGAAGCTTTAAATTGTTACAAAGTGGAGTTAACAAAAGCCATCTTCTGAACAATCTTTAAAAAGCTGGGAACTTCAAGTTGCATTCCAAGATCTATTTGATTGTAGTTCGAGCTAGCCTAAAAGTCACATGTAATCTGGCTGGTCTAATAGCTTACTGTTGGCATTTACTTTCGATGTTAAATTTTTTTAAAACTGAAGAGGAAAATTACGCCGAATATGTATACAACAAAGAATCTGCTCACTGTTAGGAAAAACAGATTTTATGGCTTTTAACAAAGCCTCTTCATTATCAGTCACGAAACACTTGGGTAACAAATTATCATTTGTGCTAATAGGCCACACAATATCTCTAAAACATTGAAGAGCCCATTGGTATCTCTCCGTTGTTTCTTTGTCCATCCAACAGCCAGCAATAGGAACAGTTGTTAGCTGTTTTGGCTTTTCTTTCGAACGCAAAGCACCGGCAACAACAAAATTTAATAACACCATCTCATGAGAATTTGTCTTATAAGTAGCATCAATAATTATGCACTCTGACAGTCTACGAGCTTCTTCGATGCCGTGTTCATGGATGAAGAAAATAGATTGTATTATATTGTCTTCATTTGTCAAATATCAAACGTGATGATTTGTTGTTTTTAGGCGTTTAATAAAATCCCAGATAAAGATGCTATCATCCCTAAAGAATCGTTGTTGAATGTTCGTGAGATCTGTAACAGTAACATTACAAACGTCTCTTGTTCTCAACGTCTATAGACAAAATAGCAATTTAACATTTATATTTAACTACGAGTTTCGTCTTATTTTGTAAGTTGTTCTACAGTCTACGTATAATATGTCTTTACTTAAACTAAAAGAGATCACAAACAATACTAACTCCTTACAAAACCCACTATTTATTTTTAAAACCCTTACCTCCAAGACTGCACTGGGAGTGCTTCCACTTTGCATCATCTTGATCGCAAATTCCTGGTCAGCAGCTTCCAGTTTTCTGTTGACGTGGTACATCTTGCGGTTATTGCTGACAGGATGAGTATGCTCAAAGCACGTCTTACTCACAAACCAGCGTTTCTGCACGTCCTTTACATCCATCTTTAGATGGATGAAGGCGGTACATCCAACCTTACCTGTATTTCGGTTGGGTCTCTTGAATCCACCCTCATCATCATTGCCGTCTTCTATTTTTCACTTTGTTACTATAATTATAAGAACACTGAAGTCGAAAAGTATATACTTTTTACGCCTCTGGTGCTACGATAATCTCCAAAGTGCTTGCATACAAGTTTTATGTACACTTTGTCACTTCTCAAAGTTTCAAAGCGTATGTTTTGAGCTTTGCAAAACTCTTGGATTTCCGCTCTTGCAGAATTCTTATCAGCAAATGTCTTCTTTGTTAGAAACTCTTTCCGGAAAGCCTCCTTCATGCTAACAACGGTTTCACTGCTACCAACAGTGTCTTCGAAAGATGGGACTGGAAAATCAGTCTCATAGCTTCCTTCTGCATCAGCTTCTACTTCTTCTTCTTCAACGTTACTGACTGTGTTCCAGACAAACTCTTCCATAAGACCTGATTTGACAGGAGCATCGCGATATTCCTTGCTAACATTGGCAAACGTTTCTGCAGAGCCATCGTTAATGTTCTCCTCGTCGTTATACTCGGAAAGAAGTGCTTGAATAAGCAACTCAGTTTCGTTCAGCATTTCTTCGGTCATTTTAGTCATTGTGTGATTGTTTTTTTTTTTTTTTTTGTATTAACAGTGAGTTTATTTAGCAATGAAAAAAAATTATAGAAATCGAAAGGGAAAATTAAAAAAGTTATTTTTTAACAACCTTTGTCTTCGTGAACAAATTATGACCTTTTAGGTTGGATGGTGTGCGAACCACCAATTTGGGGATCGGACCTTTAACGCTTGGTTTAGTGGCGGAATGCTTACCTAAAACCGAGCGCTTGATACCAGGATCTTTTATAACACCACTAGTACTTTCGACCATCGGGCCAGCCGTCGAAGAAGAAGGAGTGGTAGTATCTACGAGATTGTCAACCTCCATGGAAACACTAGCAACAGTGGTTGCAAATTTGGAAGCTGCAGAGCCACTTGGTTCAAACTTGGGTGACGTAGACACGTCAGAAATATCCGTGTCAGAGTCGGACAACACTTGAGCTTGGAAGCCCTCAACGGTGGGGGAGGGAAGATCAGTTGGGATCTCATCCAAAACAGGCAGTTCCGTTACACCATGCTTTTTCTTCTTGCAAAACTTGGCGGTGTGTCCATGACCATGACACGAGAAGCATTTGGTTTTAGCCAAATCCGGGCATTTCGATCGTACATGTCCAGCTAAACGACACCAGTGACAAACCGTGGGAGCACCTTTAAATGTTGCCGAAGCAAAACAGTCCCATTCTTCCAAGTACAAATTATTTGTAAGTGGCTCATTCTTGACCTTGTCTCCAGAAGCATCAATATAGCCCGCCGAGATATCGAGGATCAAGGATAACTCACCTTCAAAGTAGCCACCGCAAGTGTACTCTTTCACCTGGTACACTTCACCATAATACCGCAAAGATCGTTTAAGATCGGCCAGAAACGTTTCCTTGTCCGGAATACGCAAAAGAGTCATCTTGACATGCACAAGTGTATTATTGCCACTAGGAACAGAAGGCGAACCTTTAAACAAGAAGTTCTTGTGACTAACACCGTGCATCATTGCCTTTGTAGTGCTTGTCGGCATTACAAATTTAACTTCGACCATGATTTCACCAGCAGATCGAGTACCATAATTGCTAATGGGACGAAATCCCTGGACAGCACCACATTGAGCTTCAATGAGTTCATAGGCTTATGTACGGTGCTTAAAAAGCGAAGCAGGAAACGAAAACAAAACAGAACCAGGTGTCAATGCTTGCTTGACAATGGAAGCAGCTTGGCGCACCATAATTTGGTAATCAAGTTGAGGATGTTCGAACAGGATGTTACTTTTCAACTTGAATTGAGAATCAGTCACGGTAGGGACAGGAAGCGGACGAAGGACTTTCTTGGAGGCACCACGAGAAGCCACAGTTGACCAGGAAAGTTGATCTTGAGTTGACATTGTTTAATGATCCAGAAAGAAAATTAAGAATGTCGAATTGAATTGTTGAATTACGGGAAAAACTTTTCACAAATGTCTTAAATGTCGAAATTGAAGGCGAGATCGAAGAGATTTTTTTTTTTTTGTATTAACAGTGAGTTTATTTAGCAAAATAGATATAGAAGTGAAAAAGGGAAAGCTAAACTATTTCGGTTTAACAACCTTTGTCTTCGTAAACGTTTTATGACCTTTAAGAGTAGCTTGTGTTTGCACAACCAACTTAGGAGCAGGACCTTTGGAGGTTTGCCTGATAGCCTTCGGTTTACCTAAAATGGAACGCTTTTGTACAAGCATTTTTCTGTCACCATCAATCATTTTATCAGTCAAATGGGATGTCGGAGGCGTCACGGGTGACGTACGCTCGTCTTCTTCAATTTCCATGGACACCGTTTCTACAGTTGTGGCGTACTTGGACGCTGAAGAACCACTTTCAGCAATCGTCGAAGGCTGGTAAGCATCTGATAAATCTGTATCAGAATCGGAGATAAACTGTTTAACAGTCGTAGGCAGATTGATATTAAACTCCTCATTAGGAGTATCGACGTGCACTGGCTGAAACTTTTTCTTTTTAAAAAACTTAGCAGTATGACCGTGACCTTGACAGGAGAAGCACTTGGTTTTGGCCAGTTCCGGACATTTAGAGCGTACATGACCGGCGTGGTGACACCAATGACAAACGATAGGGGCACCTTTGAATGATGCCGAAGCAAAACAATCCCATTCGTACAAATATAAATTATTGGAAGGCGGCTCATTGGTAAACACTACACTATCCTCATCAGAAAAACCGGCAGCCGTATTGAGTATCACTGATAATTCGCCTTCGAAATAGCCTCCACAAGTGTACTCCTTGACTTGCAAGACCTGTCCGTAAACAAGAAGAGAACTCATTAACTTTTCAAGAAAATCCTCCTTATCAGGAATGTATACAAGCGTCATCTTCACATGGGCAAGCTTGCACATTTCCGAATCAATTGTATAAGTTCCTTTGATAGTGGTGTTCTTGATTGTAACACCAGTACAAATTGCCTTGTCAAGACTTGAGTCATCAATAAATTTGACTTCAACCAAAAGATCACCATTTAAGCTCGAACCATAATTACTGATTGGGCGGAAACCTTGAACCGCGCCACATTGCGTTTCGATAAGCTTGTATGCTTCTGTACGATGTTGGATTGAACAAACAGGAATGGAGAAAAGAGCAGAATCAGGTGTCAATGCCTGTTTCACGATTGCGGTAGCCTTCTGCATTCTGATGATACCGTCGAGGTATTCATTCTGGTAGATTACCTTACTTTGTAACTTGAATTGAGGATCCCCACTGTAGGGTCAGATAAAGAACGAACAACTTTCTTGGATTTACCACGGGATGCGATTGATGCCCAAGAATTATGAAGACTTTCTGCCATTGTTTAATGATCCAGAAAGAAAATTAAAATTGCAGATTGAAAATTAGGAATGCCGAAATGTTTGCCAGATTGGTTAAATGTCACAATTAACAGTGAGATCAAAGAGATGGAAGGGAGCGAAATAAATGAAAAAGATGGAGCCGATAGTGAGGAATCGAATGCAATAAAAATTTCTAATGGATGGATAGAATTCACCGAGATATCGTCGAAACAAGTTTTTGGATGCAAATACCTTTATGAAAAAATTCTTTAAGCGAAAGAAAGCCTTAGCGAGATCGAAGAGATTGGTGAAAGCGTAATAATTGAAAAAGATAAAGATTGCAAAGACGCGTCGAATGCAAAAAGAAAATTGGATGGATGGATAGAATTGACCAAGATATCGAGGAAAGAAGAAATTGGATGCAAATACCTTTATGAAAAATTCTTTAAGCCAAAGAGCCTAAAATTCTCCCTGAAAATACTTTACAGTGCCAAAAAAAAAAAAAAAAAAATCTGACCCGGAAAAGAAAACGGTGTCCGTATAATTACCGTAAAAAAAAAAAAAAAAGTGCAATCCCAAAAAAAAAAGTGAGAAACAAAGAAGCCCGCCCCCCCAAAAATTTGATTAAAGCGGCGATTCGGGGCCTACATAGCCGTTCCGCGGAACCTGTGATTAATTTAAAAACGTGCATATTGTAATTTTGTTTTTGTTTTGTACAAATTAAATGTCAGCATTGCATTCTAACGTTTGTGACATTTAGTTCATATGGGCATATTTTGCCACATATCCTGGTATAGCCGTTAATTTTTTTACACGTGCATGTCACGTGCTGTCACGTGAAAATTATGTGATATCAATTTTTAGCTTATCACGTGCTAACACGTGAAAATCACATGACATACCTTTTTTTTTGCTTTTTTGGCTGTTTTTTCTCAGATATTTGCATTTTACAATTTGCAATCTGGAATAACCGCAAATGCATAGGTTTCTTATGTAATCCATACGATTACTGTGGTGTCTTGTGTGTATTGAATGAGAAGTGTGGATTAGTGAAATGATGCATCAAAGTCTTCGGACAATAGAAAGTCGCCCTGAAAAATCCAAAAATCCAAAATAGAAAATAAGACTAAGTATTAACCAGATTGCAAAAAGGAACTAAATTTTATTGAACATAAAAATAATGATTTCTTTTATACACAATGAATACAACTAAAACTACAAGCGGGACCCTGCCACCGTGGGTAGAATACATCCAAATATTGTCCAAGCTGTCAATAAACCCGCAAGGAGCAGTAAGGAGAATATAATAAACAACCCGTACTTGAATAGGCATTTGGTGTTACGTGAACTCTGAACTTACCCGCTGACATATGATAAATATGACAGCAGTGAGAATACTTCAATCGTCGTAGCACAAGCATGTTACCTTAGCAAAGGTGTATGTACAGCTCGCATACAACACGCCCTGTATTGTAAACAATGTTTTGACTTTTGATTCTATTTTTCGTAAACATGTAGTACAGCAAAGCACAATATTGTTGTTGGAAGACCAGATTGTTATCAATGTACATGTTTCATGAAATTCCGGCGAAAAATGCTCCATCCCTCTATTCGGTCTGAAACATCTAGTTCTGCTATATTAGTTCTGTCTTTTTCAATTTGTGGTTGGCGCTTGGTATGTTCCTGTTGCGAGACAGAAGATTTGTTATTTTTTTTTTTTTTTTTTTTGTAATAACTGTAAGTTTATTAAATATATACAGATTATAGAATTAGCCTGAAGGCATAACCTGGTTCTGCTCGATAAGACCGTGGTTCTCTTCTTTGATTCCATTGTTTGTGTTGATAATCCTGGTGACGGTGGTGGGGGTGAACCTGTGCCTGTTCAAGACATATGGGAATCTTTCAAAGTGTTACTGAAGTGCTGTGCACAGAAGTACACTAGAGGTGCTAAGGCTCGGCTCAAGAACAAAGTTGCTTCGTTACAACAGGAACGTGCAATTCTGCTAACAACTGCATCGGGCATTATCACTAGTGATGCTGTGTTAACTCAGTCTGGTTATGGAAGTATCTTGGGTGATTCCTCGAAACTGAAAGAGCTAGATCAACTGATTGACAATCAGATTCAGAAAGAAACGCGTGAATGTATGCTTCGCTCTGCCACTCGCTGGCATGAACTGGGTGAACGTAACAACAAGTATTTCTACCGAGTTATAAAGGAGCGTCAGTCTAAACAGACTATACAATCCCTAAAGTGCTCCGCTACTGGTTCTGTCTTGGTGAATTCAGACGATATTATTCGGGAAGCAAGAGGTTTTTACCAGGAGCTATATACACCCGATTTAATTGATGATGCAGCTGTGGACTCTCTCTTGGCAAGTATTCCTGATGATGTGGTGTTGTCTCCTGAAGATTCTGATTCGTTGACTGATCCTATTCTGATGGATACTCTGCAAGATATGGTTGGTCATACTCCCTTTGGTAAAAGCCCTGGTTTGGATGGTCTTCCTTTTGAGGTTTACAAATACCTATTCAAGTCATCGGCTGATTTTCGTACGATGCTGCTAGGTATTTTAAATGATGCTCTTATCGGTGTATTTCCTTCTTCTTGGCAACAAACTCGGATGGTCTTACTCTTCAAGAAAGGTGATCCAATGCTACTAAAAAATTGGCGGCCTTTGTCTCTCATCAATAGTGATGCAAAATTGTTCACAAAACTATTGGCTAACAGGTTTAATCTGGTTCTCCCTCAGCTGATCAACCCTTATCAAACTGGTTTTATGCCTAACAGATTGATCTCTGACAATGGTTGGCTAAATCAAATGTTTATGGCTAAAGCTCGTGATGTGGCTCCTGGTACTCCTCATGTGGCAGTTCTGCTTGATCAAGAAAAGGCGTATGATAGGGTCCATCCGGATTAACTCCGTAAGGTGCTTCTTCGGTTTGGTTTCCCCTTGACGCTGGTGGATTGTCTAGGTACTTTGTTTTTTGGTACTGAGATATCCATCTCTATTAATGGTTGGCTAGGAATTCCTATACCTCAGTCTCGAGGTCTACGGCAAGGTGATACGCTCTCTCCTCTGCTTTTTAATCTGGCCTTTGAACCTCTTCTCCGGTCAATTCTAAGTTGCTCTGGGCTTTCTGGTGTTTCTCTCGGTGGTGGTGCGGTGTCTTCGGCGGTGTGTCCTCTGGTTCCATCGGTCTGGATTGATACTCCTAACTCGTCTGACCGCGATTTTATAAGCCAGTCGGTGGTAACCCCTCCTAGTCCGGTCAAACTACTCAGTTATGCTGATGACTTGGAGGTGTTTTTAACTGGTCCAGGTGAATGAACGGTATTGAAATCTTTATTGGATTGCTACGGTCGTGCTTCTAATGCCAAAGTCAATCTTAGCAAAACGGTGTTGGTGTCTCTCTCTGGTGTTGCTCATGCTGCATGGGTCCACATTGCTAATTCGGAAGGTGTCGAATGGCATGATTCTGGTTCTGTTGGTGCGGTGCGATTTCTTGGTTACCCTCTGTATCATACCTCCACAAAACTCGATACGTTTCTCGATGACGTTCGGCTTAATTTATTACGGCACTCGAATATTTTACGTCAGCGCAATCTTTCTCTGCGTGGATCAGGTCTTGTTGCGAATTCTCTGCTTTTAAGTCGGCTCTGGCACATTCTGCGTGTGGTGTCTGCTCCGGCCAAGTGGCTCGATTCTGTACAGGCTCTGATTCGTGGCTATTTACTTCCCTTTTGGCCGAAGCCATCTATGTCTACCTTGTATGTCCCGCGAAAATTCGGTGGTGTTAGCTTGGTCGATGTGCATCTGCAACAGCTAGCCTTGCAGCACGTCTACATTCAATGGCTGATCCCAGGCCCGAATACAACTGATTTTGTTTCTCCTTGGTTGGTTCGTGGTATCCAGTTATATATCGGTCATGCCTCAATTTTACCCTGGTTCTTATATCCGGCTAAATTTCAAAGCTCCCTGAAACGGATAACCCCTTTGGCTCAACTAGGCAAAATTTTACAGAAGCTTCCTCCACTGTCCTTGTCTGACACATGGTCTGCTCGATGGTTTCTGGATTTGCCTTTGCAATGTGTTGTAACTGTTGGTGATGCAGTTAATACTTGGTCTCCGACACTGGTACCTTCTTCCGTGCCCCTTCGGTATTTGGTCTCCGATATCTTTTCTTGGAATCAAGCCACTGACAACTTGAAAAATACCCGTGTCGTAAATGCTAGAAACGTGAAAGAGGTTCGAAGAGCTTTGTATCCATCCGATGGCTGGTTTGCTGCTACTGGTTTTCTGCCAACAGGTTTGCATAATCAAACAAACCGCGATGTTTTGCTCCCAACATGGCTGCCAGCGCTATATCATTGGACTATTCCCCAAGGCCGTGGTACCATGGTTACTGTTTCTGGTATACGTCCAGGTGATCTTCGTTGGTTTTGGCATCCAGATCGTGCAAAGTTTGAGATTCGCGCCGTCATACCTGCGGTGATTCCAACACGGTTCTTACTCCGGCCTTCATTGTGGCGGCTCTTTTGGTCTTTGGATATGACGAGCAAGGGTTTTACTCCGTGGTGGCGGCTACTTCAAGATTGTATTGGTTATAGGGCTAAACTACACCGGTGGTCTCCTACAAAGTATCCGTGTGCTAGCTGCCCTATCTGCTTAGTCTCTTCTTCCGAAGACTTGTTCCATTTTGTGGTGGGCTGTTTCGACAGATGGCAGTATTGGTGCAACATGATCTCCCTCCTTGGCATCGGTGACATTTTCGAAACTGAGTTCGATGTCTGGTCTGGTCTAGTTTCTCTCTGCGACCTTAAACAAAAGCCTCTATCAGCCGATATGCTTGTGATTCTTGGTTCGGGATTCTCAACCCTGTGGAAATACCATTGGCGGTGTGTAATTGACGATGTTCTGTGGAATTCACAAGCAGCACTTAACATGTTTCAGCACGATCATTCGTCACTTATTGCTGATAACCTAGCTTCTCAGTCTGCTTTATTTGTTATTGATACTTTAGTTATGCCTTCGGGCTAGTGTTATAATTTGTATATATTTAATAAACTTACAGTTAATACAAAAAAAAAAAAAAAAAAAAAAAATTAGGAGATCACCGGTGAAGCTTAGCCCTATAGCCTATACAATCTTGAAGTAAGCGTCACCATGGAGTGAAAGCCTTACTCGTCATATCCAAAGACCAAAAAAGCCGCCATAAGGAGGGCCGAAGTAAGAACCGGGTTGGAACTACCTGAGGTATGACGGCGCGAATCTCAAACTTTGCTCGGTCGGGATGCCAGTACCAACGAAGATTACCTGGTCGTATACCAGAAACAGTAACCATGTTACCACGGCCTTGAGGAATAGTCCAATGATATAACACTGGCAGCCATGTGGGGAGCAAAACATCGCGGTTTGTTTGATTATGCAAAGCAGTTGGAAGAAAACCAGTAGCATCAAAGCTCGCCGAACATCTTTTACCTTGCTAGCATTCGCGACACGTGTATTTTTCAAGTTGTCAGTAGTCTGATTCCAAGAAAAGATATCCGAGACCAAATACCGAAGGGGCACAGAAGAAGGTATCAGTGTGGGAGACCAAGTATTAACTGCATCACCAACAGTTACAACACATTGCAAAGGCAAATCCAGAAACCATCGAGCAGACCATGTGTCAGACAAGGACAGTGGAGGAAGCTTCTGTAAAATTTTGCCTAGTTGAGCCAAAGGGGTTATCCGTGTCAGGGAGCTTTGAAATTTAGCCGGATACAAAAAACATGGTAAAATGAAGGCGTTACCGGTGTATAACTGGATACCACGAACCAACCAAGGAGAAACAAAATCAGTTGTATTTGGGCCTGAGATTAGCCGTTGAATGTAGATGTGCAGCAAGGCTAGCTGTTGCAGATGTACATCGACCAAGCTAACACCACCGAATTTTCGGGGGACAGACATGGTAGACATACTGTAGATGGCCTCGGCCAAAAGGGAAGTAAATAGCCACGAATCAGATCCTGGACAGAATTGAGCCACCTAGCTGGAACAGACACCACACGCGGAATGTGCCAGAGCCGACTTAAAAGCAGAGAATTCGCAACAAGACCTGATCCACGCAGAGAAAGATTGCCCTGACTTAAAATATTCGAGTACCGTAGTATTTTAAGCCGAAGGTCATCGAGAAACGTATCGAGCTGTGTGGAGGTATGATACAGAGGGAAACCAAGATATCGCACCGCACCAACATAACTAGAATCATGCCATTCGACACCTTCCGAATGAGCAATGTCAACCCATGCAGCATGAGCAACACCAGAAAGAGACACCAACACCGTTTTGCCAAGATTGACTTTGGCATTAGAAGCACGACAGTAGCAATCCAATAAAGATTTCAATACCGGCCATTCACCTGGACCAGTTAAAAACACCTCTAAGTCATCAGCATAACTTAGTAGTTTGACCGGACTAGGAGGGGTCACCACCGACTGAATAATAAAATCGCGATCAGACGAGTGGGGAGTATCAATCCACACCGATGGAACCAGAGGACACACCGCCGAAGACACCGCACCACCACCAAGAGAAACACCAGAGAGGCCAGAGCAAGCTAGAATAGACCGAAGAAGAGGTTCAAAGGCCAAATTATAGAGCAGAGGAGAGAGAGGATTCCCTTGCCGTAGACCTCGAGACTGAGCTATAGGAATCCCTAGCCAACCATTGATAGAGATGGATATCTCAGTGCCAAAGAACAAAGTGCCTAGACAATCCACCAGCGTCAAGGGAAAACCAAACCGAAGAAGCACCTTACGAAGGTAATCCGGATGGCCCCTATCATATGCCTTCTCTTGATCAAGCAGAACTGCTACCTGAGGAATACTAGGAGCCACATCAGGAGCATTAGCCATAAACATCTGATTTAGCCAACCATTGTCAGAGATCAATCTGTTAGGCATAAAACCAGTTTGATAAGAATTTATCATCTGAGGGAGAACAAGATTAAGCCTGTTAGCCAATAGTTTTGTGAACAATTTTGCATCGCTATTGATGAGAGACAAAGGCCGCCAATTTTTTAGTAACATTGGATCACTTTTCTTGAATAGTAAGACCATCCGAGTTTGTTGCCAAGAAGGAGGAAATGCCACGATAGGAGCATCATTTAAAATACCTAGCAGCATCGTACGGAAATCAGCCGAAGACTTGAATAGGTATTTGTACACCTCAAAAGGAAGACCATCCAAACCAGGGCTTTTACCAAGAGCAGTATGACCAACCAAATTTTGTGGAGTATCCATCAGAATAGGATCAGTCAACGAATCAGAATCTTCAGGAGACAACACTACATCATCAGGAATACTTTCCAAGAGAGAGTCAACAGCTGCATCATCAATTAAATCGGGTGTGTATAGCTCCTGGTAAAAACCTCTTGCTTCCCGAATATTATCATCTGAATTTACCAAGACAGAACCAGTAGAGGAGCACTTTAGGGATTGTATAGTTTGCTTAGACTGATGCTCCTTTATAACTCGGTAGAAATACTTGTTGTTACGTTCACCCAGTTCATGCCAGCGAGTGGCAGAGCGAAGCCTACATTCACGAGTTTCTTTCTGAATCTGATTGACAATCAGTTGATCTAGCTCTTTCAGTTTCGAGTAATCAACCAAGGTACTTCCAGAACCAGACTGAGTTAACACAGCATCACCAGTGATAATGACCGACGCAGTTGATAGCAGAATTGTACGTTCCTGTTGTAAGGAAGCAACTTTGTTCTTAAGCCAAGCCTTAGCACCTCTAGTGTACTTCTGTGCACAGCACTTCAGTAACACTTTGAAAGATCCCATATGTCTTGAACAGGCACAGGTTCACCCCCACCGCCGTCACCAGGATCATCAACACAAACAATGGAATCAAAGAGGAGAACCACGGTCTTATCCAGCAGAACCAGAAACTCAGCATGATCCAATAGAGTAGGGTTGAAACGCCAACAACCAGGACCAATATCAACACGGGCAGAAACAAGATCGATCGAAAGTAGACAATGATCTGTATACGCCGAAGGGACTATTCGAATCATACCATTAACCAGTCGAGTAGCCAGAGAGCGATGACCAAAGACATAACCAATAGTAGTTCTAGAGTTTCCCTGCGTGTGAGTTGGAAGACCAGAAGGAAAGCAATCATCGGAATGACTACGCACCCAATCAAACCAGGAGGACACCGTGGAATGACCAGTAACCTTGACATTATGGAGATTTATGTTGAGATCACCCATGAGTAACCAAGGCGCAGTAGACATGTCAGAGAAGAAAGGAGGAGAAAGAAAGTTGTTCAAAAACAGAGGACGGTCCGAAGACTGTGCCGGTACGTAAATAGAGGCAACACGACACAAGACATTATGCTGAAGATCCATGACTGAACCAACAACACAACGCTCATCCAATGAAACAGCAGTGTCATCCAGATATAGACCAGAATTGAGACATACAATAGCACAAGATTTGGAGACAACCACCGAACAACGAGGAAAAAGAAAAGAGCAGAATTGAAGTATTTAATCATCAGTAAGATGGGCTTGATGAAATGAAGAAACTTCTTGAATACAAAGAACGATTGCGCAGAAAAGAAATAAATTCCTTTTGAATTTGAGGACTCGTCGACTTGAAAATGCTGTTCGCATTAAGTCAGCCCAAGCGAAGAGGTTTACCTAACATTGCGCATTATCGGCAGTCTGTTTCAGTTTTCTTTTGAGATGTTGGTTTGCATATTGTGGAGGCACACCCATTTTGGACGGAAAACTGGATGCTTTTTTAATGCTACCAGCAGCAGGCTGAACATTCTTTCCTTTCTTTGAGCTGAGAATTCGACCACTACCACCAGAACCCTTTGCAGCTTCACCAGCACCAGCACCAGCACCAGCACCAGACATACAGTGACTCACAAAACTGTCCCAATGTTCCAATCACTTGTGATTTTGAGTTTATTTCTCGGTGTTCCAATTTATTGTACTACATGTATTATATAGTTTTTAAAAGACAGAACGTCTGGCTTTCGACTGATCTATTTTATAGTGCCACATGATGATTACATAATTTAATAACAATTTATAAAAAAATAATATTTATTGGGACAGTTTTGTGAGGAGTTTTATTGATGATTAATAGTGGTTTAATACTTGGTCCACTTTCCTTTTGCTTTAATACAAGCTTGAATTCGACGTGGCATACTTTCAATTACGTTTTGGCAGTCTTCTGTTTTAATTTGGTAGTACCAAATATCAACAACACGTTCGTATAGCTCATTCATTCCTTTGGGCGCAGCTTCATAATCATTTAACTTCCTTTTCAAGAGAGACCACATGTTTTCAATCGGATTTAGATCGGGTGACTGAGCTGGCCAATCCATAACTTCGTATGATTGCTCGCTTAAATATTGCTTTACTAATCTCGAAGTGTGTTTCGGATCGTTGTCTTGTTGGAACATGATTTGTTCCCGCTGTAAACCAAGATCATCCAGATTATCCTCAATAGTTTTCTCTAATTCATCCCGCAAAATGTCGTGGTACAAATGCTGATCCATCTTTCCGTCAATTTTGCACATCCACCCAACTCCGGCATAGGTTATGGCACTCCATAGCATGATATTTCCTCCGCCATGTTTTACAGTAAGCTTCACATGATGATTCTGAAGATCTTCTCCGGATCTTTTCCATGCCCATTGACGCCCATCGGAGTTAAATCGGTTGATTTTTGTTTCATCTGACCAAATAACACGTTTCCAATCGTCCAGTGTCCAATCCTTGTGTTTTTTACACCAATCCAGTCTAGCCTTGATGTTTTTAATCGATAATAAAGTTTTTTTAGGTTTCTCAATTGCACCTAGACCGTGTTTGCGAATCGTTTCAGGGTTACACTTGATACCCAGATCTAATTCAATACCCTTGGCAACCTTTACTGCGTTTGGGACGCGTTTACGTGTCACTTGTTGTACACAATAGGACTCTTCTTTCTGAGATAGTAACTTTGGACGTCCTCCTTTTGATTTTTTTAAGCCTGTGTAACGTTCCTTACTTATTCTGGAAATGGTGGACTTGCTGACACCCAATCGTACGCCGATATCACGCGCTGATAAGCCTGATTGAAGCAATGAAATTGCTGAATTTCGTGTATCGTCGGAGATTCTTTTCATGTCGGAATTTGTAATTTTAACTTAGTAGAAATAACTTTTTATGTTTGGTGGAACGTTATGGGACATTTAGGCGTCTTTGTTTTATTTTTGTATACCGTGTTCAAATTGTGGTTTACATTTCTCGGCTTTATTTGAACACTCACAAAACTGTCCCAATGTTGTGGTCGAATTAAATCTCTTCGCTCTTTTTCCCAGTTATTTTCGGTGTAACATCCAATATATGGTACGAAAGCCCACAATTTTCTCTTTCAATCGAGTTATAACTTGCTGGTGTAACGGAGATAAACAATTAATGTTATAACGACTCAAAGAATATATTCACAACATTGGGACAGTTTTGTGAGTCACTGTATCACCAGCAGCACCAGAAGAAGCATCAGCAGGACTGCTACCACCTCACTCGGAAACAACAACAATATCACAGTTCACACCGGAACCACCACCAAAGCCAGAGTCACCCACCGAGAGATCACCAGAGACAGCAGCCGCAAAGTCCTCATCTTCACTCATGTTATCGCACATGCTAGACCCAATTGTCTGAGCTGACTCGCTAAGCTCAAGCTGCACATCAGGGACAGAGTCTATTTCCACGTCAATGACTTCAGATGCCGAAGCCGATTTAGATGATGCTGAGCCTTTACCAAGCGTGCCCGTTTTGTCACCAGCTTTACGAACATGAGTATCAGCCGATGGTGTATTAGCACCATCATCTTTCGTGCGATTGCAGGAGCGGAGATACTCGTGCAAATCAACTGCATCGCTGTTCTTCTTTTTGGTCTTACAAAATTTTGCGGTATGACCATGACCATGACCATTACAGCTAAAACACACCCTTTTGGCCGATTCCGGGCAGTCCTTTCGAAAATGACCAGCCATTTTACACCAATGGCAAACTGGAAGAACACCTTTGAAAGATGCAGCAGCAAAGCAATCCCATTGTTCTAGGTACAAACTATTGGACAGAGGTTGAGCCTTCAATGTTTCACCAAGATCATTCTGGTAACCTTCAGAAACATCCAACAAAACAGATACCTCACCCTCAAAAAACCCGTGGTAAGTAAACTTCTTGATCTGGTACACCTTACCATAATACTTTAAAGACCGTTTCAAATCCGCAGCAAAAGTCTCTTCATCAGGTATTCTAAGCATGCTTAATTTGACATGCACTAAATTACTATTTGACATACCATCCTGTGAAGAGGAAGCTTTAAAACAAAATTCACCAACCATTACACCTGTAGAGACTGCCTTTGTTGTACTTTCGGGGCTCGAAAACTTCACTTCCACCAGAAGATCACCAGTTGACTTACCACCATACATACTAATGGGCCGAACACCCGCGATCTTACCACAACTGGCCTCAATGGCAGTATAAGCTTCTCCTCGGACTTTAAATAAACGATCCGGAAAAGAAAAAAGAACGGAACCAGGAGTCAAAGCCAGGCGCACAATCGCAGCAGCTTTACGAGCCAAGATTTGTATTTCCAAGTCAACATGTTGGTAAATTACGGTACCGGAAAGCTTAGATTCTAAGTCTTGCACCTTAGAACGATGGAGTGGACGAACAATTTTATTGGACGCCCCACGAGCAATAGCAGTTGTCCAGGACAACGGATCATTTGATTCCATGTCATTCATTTTCAAAATTGGAATCGAGAATTGAAAATTGAGAATTGAAAATTTTTTTTTGTTTCGAAGATTTCTTTAAATGTCGAGATTGAGGTCGAGATCGAAGAGTGGATTTTAGAAGGGTTTACTTAATTTTTTACGTATAAAGTTCCATTTGTTTTTTACGAGATTTATTGCAGTGATTTAAGGGAAATATTATGATTTATTTGTAATTAGATATTAGTGATATGGGTTTGTAGCCAATAATAACGGGTAGCAATTCCAGCATACATTATCAGCTACATTTATAAATTTAAACAAGGCAAAGGCTGTACAAAATCTTTCTTCCCTGTTTTTGGTTGTTTAACGTGTCTACCTGTACAGCTTTTTTGTCTGCATCGTCCGCATTTGTTACTGTACAGAGAACCTTGGAACTTCCAGGACAGTTATCTACTATACATACCACACATACTCTTTTTCGTTTTCTGTTATTTGATACATTGATTGCTTCAGCTGTAACGTGGCGTGAAAGTGATATTGTAACAGGGGTAGTACCCGGGGTATGTCTGGAGCGATATGCAGGGCGTATCATCTGTAATTGAGGTGATGGTAGGTTGACTGTACCAAGAGGAAAATGTTGCTCTATAGGGGGTATTGGTTTGGGTAATGCCGGTATTGATCTTATAAACCTGGATGGGGATTCAGCAAGTACTCGAACACTTTGTGATATTTGAATATTTTTGAGAACAGTATTTCCGTATTTTTTTCTGTCTTCTAAAATGTTAAAATATGATTTTAAATGTCCTGGTGTCTTGTAATAGAAATTGGTATCATGTTGGCAATGTTTAGAGTTCCATGTTAAAGCGAAAAGCTCGAAATTCGGTTTTTCAGAATCAAAAGGTTGGTAAATAGTTGTACTCTATTGGCCTTGGGTATTAATTAGAGTTTCAAAAAGGTATACTTCTTCCTTTGTATGAACAGCAGTTACAGCATACAAGGTGCCTTGACAATTCGATAGATATTTGTATTTGAACGTGTTAGAAGAATAACCAATTTTCGGAAGCTCTATCACAGGCAAAGAAGCAAGTTCTGTCATCCGGCCTTTTGTTATATTAACTTTTTTTGGAGCAAGAGATTCGGTAGGCCTAATTCCAATTGAGTTGTTAAATGTTCTGGGTATATCGACGACACCAAAAGTTTCATTGGTCTGTTTAAAATTCAAGTATCTCCCATAACGTTCACAGGTATAATTCATAACGGTATCGTGACCTATTTCAGTTCTTAATAAATTTATGGCCAGTACAACCCAAGGACTATAATGGCCTTTATGCTATTTACCGTATCTGTTAATTGACCCAACCTATGATGATGTATAACTCAGTTTATTGAATATTTTTCAAATCATTTATTACTTACATTAAGGTTATGATATAACCGGTAATCGGCTAAAATTGAGTCGGTCAATCTAACTGATGCATTGTACGAAGCAAATTTTCGAACAATGTTCATATGGCATGCACCTTCAACCGAGCTTGTTCCTCTGGAGCATTTATATGTCATAAGATTGTTTTTGTCCAAGCCTTTTTCGGTATATAATGGAGGCCCATTAACAACGTCTGACACATGCCCTTGCCTCACCAAATCCAAAACATGCAGGGACATGGCAACAGCTGCGTCATTAAAGAGTTTAAGGCCGGAATGTTTACATCGAAGAGGACCGTAACTTTCAAAAAGGATTTTCAAGACGGGGTATAATTCTTCGGCTGGGGGTATATGTCTTCTTACACGTTCAAATATCCAACAGGGTTTATCAACATCCGTGTCTTCCAGTCTGTACCAATACTTTCAAGATAACGTTCGACTAAAGCTTTATCGTCTTGGTCACATACATACATGATGTCACGCATGAAGTGTTTTTGCATTCCATGAGACTTGTTAACTTTGATCATGTCTATTATATGAAATACATCCTTTAAATCACGGGAGTCAACAAAATTCTTATTGGTATTGATTGGTAAAGAAGTGATATCGCTGTTAACGTGTGACATTGGTAAGATTGGGATATTAGAAGTATCAGAAACAAAATGATGTACTCTTTCTGAAGCTGGAAACAGGTATTTGCATTTGATATAAACATTAAAGGGTATATCATGGAAATCACTTAAGGTCAGACCCTCATTGTATCACTTCAAAAGTTATCCAGGAATAGTTATCTTCACAACTTTTACAATACGTGTACTGTTGGTATGAAGTGCTTCATGGGTATTATTTGTAGGAGGGGTATCATCATTGCGTATATAGCCGTAACCAGCAACAGAGGACGAGGCAGATTTGTCTAAATGAATTGCAATAAAAGATCCGGCTGTTGTGTTGACAGATACTTTCTGATGAACTGTGGGCATATCTTTGTATCTGGTATAAATATCGTATGACACCCAAGCGTCCAAAGCTGCATAATTAATTTGCTCTTCTGAACGAATTGGGGCTTCCCAATTACCATAACGAACAAAATTTGCCTTCGGTAACTGCACCTTCAGAACAAACCCACATATATCAGCCAAAGATGAATTTCTTCTTTCAACGAGATCCTTATCCTTGCAAAAGGTACCAAGTTCCAGTTGACCAGGGCATTGTTGGAGGCCACAATAGCGGAATCTTGTTAGATCACCGCTGACGTTTTTTCCGATTTTTTGCTATTTTGGTATCAGTGAGGATCTTGATCAAATTTTCAGGGAGATTGTCTGAGGCAAATGAGTGTATTCTCATCAAGTAGACAAAATTACCGTAAGCGATTTGGACCAAGGCAATAGGAACGAACTTCAAAGCAGACTGCTCACTGATAGAAATTGCTGATCTTTTACCTCTTACAGCCCATTCGCAGTCAAATCCAATGGCAATTGTACCCTGCAGTAAACATTCATCAAGAAGTTTTTGGCATGATTTATTGATGTCGATAGTAGTATTTAAAACTGATACCGTTATGTTATCTGGCAATCTGGCTACGGGGTAACTTTTGAACGGGCTGTTCAAATCGACTTGTTCTGTCAAAGTTGGATTTTTATGAATAACGTCTTTCAGAAGAGAAGGTATTGACGATTCCAAGAACAAACGATCACCAAGAACATTGTCCGTGTAGAAAAGCTCTGGCATTTTAAAGCCATACTTTTTATAACTCTCCATCATGTTATTAAAAGATGGAGCCAAGTGTTCCAATGACTTTGTAGGCGCAAGTACTTGTAGACGAATTTCTTCGTATTCGTTCAAGAGGGTATACAAACATGAAAAAGTTGACACCCCATTGATTTTGGCCATATGTTTTATGATCTAAAAAAAAAATTAATTACTGGCTTGTGTTGATGGATATGAATTCTAATGTGTGCATACCTTAAAAGAATGGTCTCCTTTTAAAACAATTCCATCCAAAAGTGATGTGTGCTGATTCATATAAGGCCTGAGCTCATCTATGATTGAGCAATAAACATAACTTATGTAATTGGCTAATGGTACATATCCGTTGTGTCCGTTTCTATCATTAAATGTCGAGAACTCCGGGTATGTTGTAGCTGTAGAAACATTTCTTACCAGCTTCTTAGCCATATTTTGTTCATTAAGCTTATCGTTTAAAGCATCATAGTACTGGAATTGAATGGAATCAAGTTTTTCGGTATGATTTGTTCGTAATATTTGGTGCATTCTATGAGGGCCAGCAGCATTTTGATATTGTGTGCGTAGGAGCCTTACTAATTGCTTTGAAAAGCCAGAACGATGGGTAAGCACAGCAGGGAAATCAGCCTGAACTCTTGGTAGTAATTGTCTAATAATTTAAGATGCATATCCCATAAATGTATGAACGTTTGTTTTATTTGTACATTTAAGTCGAACACTCAAGAGATAGAAACAGCTGAAATGTTTATTGTTAGTATGCATTCTATTGCCTCAAACCAATTATGTAACTTACTCATCCAGATCAATTATCCTTCGAGCCTTTGTTTTTTGGACCCACTCTTTCGCTAGTAGTGGCTTTGCGCATGTTGGACAGTGCAAAGAAGTCTTTGTCAAAAACTGAAGGAGCCATACAAATACTCTTGGGCGGTAAAGCAGCTCGGGATTGATTTTTTGCTTTAAAGAAAAAGAAACGCTTGGAGGGTTGATCCAAAATGTCTTATTGATATATTGACTTGGTACATTTTCACCTTTGAGACTGTCCTGTATGCCTCCAAGATACTTATCAAGACATCCATTTTCAGGAATAATGGAAATACTGTTTTCAAGAGCATTAAATTGCTCCTCTGTGAGCTCATCAAGAAGTTGAGTTTCATCAATATCGTCACTATCTTGGGTATAATCGACATCAATATCCACACCGGCAGCTTGATTAATGCTCTAATTTACGTATACAATTAGCATGCTAAATATTTCAAAAATCATTAATCTGGTAATACCTCGTCAGCAATATTTAAGCCAATATTTCTGTTATCTTCACTCGTGCCAATGCTTTGAGATGATGTTGTACTAATATGCTTTTTCAAGGATGCGTGTCAGTCGCAAAAATAACGGCATTGTTTATGCTAATTTTTTACCTCTTCATTGTTTTCTGCAATATCATCATTAGTATGTGTTGCTTGAGATTGTTGAATCACCAATGTATCTTGTAAAATTGATAAATTTTTTAATTCATAATTACTGCTCTCCGCTTGTGTTGCAATAATATTTGAAAAGTTTAAACGAAGTTGATTGACTAAATGAGCCGGTTTAGGACCAGGTGCTTTAGATCCAGGTTTACTTTTAGAGCCGGATGGATGTCCTTTTTTCTTGAGAGAAATATTTGACATCTATTTTGGAGTTTAGACTATTTGAAAGCAATGTGTCTATTAAACGACAATCAATTAATCAATAAATATTCCTTACTTAAAATTGTATGATATACTGTATGTATTTTATTACAGATTAGATGCTTACTGTAAAAAACAGATAGTTAAGCAAAGAGAAGAAACGGTGTTTTATGTGTAAATTTGATTAATTTATAAGTGTCAAAGGCACACTGAAGAAAGGAAAAAAAAACACTTTTCAAACCCAGTTACACTATTTCGCGCACATTCATTGGCTCCTTACACTATTTCGAGCAATGTTATTGGCTCCTTACACTATTCCCAGCACTTTTATTGGCTAGATTTGGCCCGACTATAAGCGTACCGTCACATTTTTCTGAATTTCATGGCCGTATAACCATAGTAAGGGGTATTTCTTGAGAAAGCTATCTAATTCGATGGATTTCGCATCTAATTCACAAAAATTCGGGTGCGCGAGGCACCCGAATTTTTAAATTTTTGAGTGCAAATAACGCGTTTTTGCGAGCAAAAATGTTACTTGAGAAAAAAAGCTGCAAGCAATTCGTGATTTATTGTTCCGAAAAAGTCATACATGCAACATATAAAAACACTGGCAAATTCTATTTTTAGCACATATTTGCATTTGCATCCAACTATTACAAAATATAGTGACATTAAAGATGTGTGCTTGTTTCATTTATTAAGAACAATAAAGTTGTGGTAATAATAAAAAGTGTTAGGAAAGGTAGAGTCTTATCTTAGCTTGTAAATTCGCATGGGATATTTGGAGTATTTCGACCAACAACGTATCTACCTGTGCAGCCGTCACGCTGACATTTTCCACATTTCTTTGTACAAAGTATTCTTCTTGAACGACCACCACAATCACTTTGATTACAGACGTTGCACATTTCTCGTCTTTTGTTTTGTGGAGGCGTTGTGTCTAAAACTGGGCTTAAAGTAGACGGATCTGGCAAAAGAATTCTTGCAACAATTGCAGGTGGTTTGGTTACAATTGGGACTGGTCTCGCAACGATTATTGATTGACTTATCGCATTGGGGACCAGTCTTGGCTGTATTCTTGTTACTGGAGTATAAGCTAAATTACGCTGCCTATCAAACATTTGGGTTATAATAACCGATGAGGGCTGTAAAGGCTGGACAATAGCTGAAACCCGAAGACAGTCATAGCATCGTGCTGGATTCTGCGTTGCTGATCGTACAAACTGAGAGATGTCAATATTCATTTAAACAGTGTTACCGTATTTTTTTCTGTCTTCGAGAATATTGTAATATGCGTATAAATGCTCATCGGTTTTGTAATAGATACTGTTGCCTGCTTGACAGTAACTAGACCAGTGTCTTGCAAAAATGTTGAACATGATATTGCTTGAATTTTCTGAGGTAATTAGATCTCTTTGACTAACTAAAAGATTATCAAAAAGTTCAGTCTCCTCTTTGGTATGAATAGCTGTGACAGCAAAAGCAGTTCCTTGACAATGAGATAAGAAGCGATATAAAAATTGTTTTCGAGAATAATCAATGTACGGAAGCTTGACTACTGGAAGAGTACACAAATCAAATAATCTTTTTTTGATAGCGTAACACCAACTGAAAAATTACTAGTAGCCTAATCCAAAGTCTGCATCTCATACTTTCTTGCCAATTCTAGGGGTAGCTTTGTAATTCCAAAAATTTCCCTGGTTTGACTATACGAAAAAGTATTACCAATACGATTGCCGAAATAATTTTTAATGGGAACGTGGCCGAGTTTTACACGTGAAGTGTTAATTGCCTGAGATATCCATGGTGAAAAATGCCAGTTATGAACCTTGCCATGACGTGTAATGCTACCTATCTTAAATATTTTACAATTAATACATATTATTTAACTATTATTTATGCTATACTTACACTAATGTTGTGATACAATCTGTAATCAGATAATACAGCGTCAGTCAATCTTGGTCCGGCGTTATATGAAGCAAATTTTTTAATGATGTTCAAATGTACGGATCCTTCTACAGATGACGTGCCTCTACTACATCTATATCTCATCAACCCATTTTGATCTACACCTATCTCTGTGTACAAAGCAGGGCCACCGACAATATCAGAAACGTTACCCTGTCGAATTTCTTCCAGTATACGATTCGATGTGGCTACAGCTTTGTCGGCAAATAAAGGTAAACCTGATCTAGAGCATAATCTGTTTTTGTATTTATCAAATACCAATTTGACCATAGGATAAAGCTCGTCAGGAGGGGGAATGTATCTTCTAACCAGGTCAAAGATAAACTTGGGGTCTGCCAGTAATCTAGTGTTCCAGTCAGTTCCAATAGAGATTAAATAAGCCTCAATCCTTTGTTAATCATCGGTGTCAATTACGAAAAGACCATCACGGAATCTACGGATGAAATCTTTACTCAATCCATGTCGCAAAGATACCTTAATTAAATCCAATAGATGAAACGCATCTTTAAGAACTCTTGAGGGTACAGGAGGGGATTTGTTCAAAGAAGTAGACGAATCGGGAATATCCACATCTTGATCAGTAGGAGCAGGAGAATCGGATTGTACCAGAGATAGTAAATAATTATGCTCGGAAGCCGTGAGCAAATTTGCTCTGTTAACCGAAATAATGAAGCTTGGTTCCCCTAAGTCATCAAGTGATAAATTGTTGGTATAGCGATCCAAAAGTATACCTGGAATAAGAACTTTAACAACCTCCATTCCAATCAGATACTGACTTCCTGGATAAAGTAACTGATCACTATTTGCTACAGCTGAATCTTCTA
Source organism: Mucor saturninus (assembly GCA_016758985.1). Taxonomy (NCBI): domain Eukaryota; kingdom Fungi; phylum Mucoromycota; class Mucoromycetes; order Mucorales; family Mucoraceae; genus Mucor; species Mucor saturninus. The sequence goes on along the minus strand of JAEPRD010000216.1, from coordinate 6,047 downwards.
GTAGTACATCACGTAAGTAACCCAAGGCCGCAGGAAAAGCTCTATCTGCAGATGAAGCATACAAAGCTACAAATGTATCAATGGGGTGGACATATCAACTCGTTTTCTGACGGTTTGCAAATTTCTTAACTTTTTGAAAACCTCGAGATATACATAAGCATCTACAGCAGCGTACTGTACATGCTCCGGTGAAAGAAATTCCATTTCCCAATTACTTTTTCTTACATCTCCCGGCTTCAGCATATTTAAATTAAGAACTTCGCCACATATTCTCTGCAAGGAATAGTTTCTTCTTGTCGCCATTTCCTTGTTATAGCAAAGCCTACCAATATCCACCGGGATGGGAGCATTGGTTATATTGTATTGCACAAATTTTCTCAGATCACCACTAATCTGTCTACCAACCATGTTGATTCTTGGGGATTCAATCAATTGTCTCAGCTTTTCTGGAAAAGTGACTGTATTGAAGGTGTACGTTCTTAATAAGTATACGGAGTGTCCATGATAAATTTGTACTAGGGCCACAGAAACAGGAGAGCTACTTAACCTTGCACGGGCATCAACAGGGTAAGCAAAAATAGGAATCCATTCTATATCAAATCCTACATATATACTTTGACCTGGACCGCGGACCATATCCAGAAAATTGTCACAGGCTGAATTTTATCTTGCTGCGTTTCAAGTACGGTCACACTAACATCTACAGGAATGGTTGCCACAGGGTAGATACTGTACGGATTATTTCTTATAATCAATTCGGTTTGAGATGCTCTAACATGAACAACATTTTCTGTGAGTGATGGAATAACTCCCTCCAGAAAATTTCTATCCGCAGTAACATTAGCAGTATAAGCAACTTGAGGCATATCCGAGTTGTACTTCCAATAGCTTTCCATCATTTTATCGAACGAAGGACGAAAACAGCTGTGACTTTTTGAAGGTACAAGAAGCTGCATTCGAATTTCACCATATTCATCCAAAACTGTAAATAATCCGACAAAAGTGGAGACGCTGTTGACTTTACCCATGTGCGTGATTATATTAAACTGTGATCCAATTTAAGAATAATGCTACCGAGTTGTGCTGTATGTTGATCAGTAAATAAGCGGTAATCAGCAACCAACGAGGTATACACATAACTCAAGTGATTGGAAGAGGGAATATAGCAGTTGTATTTCATCTTATCAAAAAAATCAGAGAATTGTTCGAATTGCCGAGGACCATTTCCATTTGAGAGCTGTGATGCCACGTTTGGTTTGAAATTGTTGATACAATTGTAGTACACAAATTGGCGCTCGTCAAATTATTGAGTATGCATGATACGAATGATTTTGATTAGTCTATGTGGACCAATGCCGTGTTGAAATAGAGGTCGCATTGTATTTGAAAGTTCCTTTGAAATCCCAGATTTATGAGTCAAAATAGCTGGGAATGCTCTTTGCTGACCAACATTGAATTGTTTGATGAGACCTTGATCATACCCACTAAATGTTTTTTTACATGCTTCTGTAACGCATGGGCAATTCATGCTCATCAAGTAGAAACAACTGTACGATAATTTTGAGCAATTATTTTTTATGGCTTATGCAACAATATGGAAATATACTTACTCAAATTGATCTATAATTCTTCTGGCTTTTGCTTTTTTCACAAATTCCTTTCTTTCCAAATTAGCCGTTTTACATTCAGGGCATTTTAAGTGGACTTTGCCCAAACCGTTGGGTTTTTTGCCGGTTAAAAGGTCAGGGAGCCAAATGAAAACTCTTGGTCGATAGAACAAATCTGGTTTGGTTCGAATATCATAATCAAATCCTTCATACTAAACATCCACCCGGTACGGCTATCGTTCATACTCTGGTGGTGTAACACCACCCTTAAGTCTGTTCTGAATACTGGTAAGATATTTATCGGTATGGCTATCTTCTAAAATACTCCCACCAGCAACTTTATCTACCATTTCAAAATCTTCAGCAGTATACTTATTTTCTACAGAATCATCCACATAGCGATCACTAACGCTGCTGGGTATTAGAGAGAAATGGGCATCCTAATTTCCACTTCCACATTATACATAAAAGGCATCTGAGTCTGAATCTGCTCTCGTTGTTGCACTAGGATGTGGAAATAACTTTTGCTATTTCCACAAATTGTGGAAATAAAAAAAATATCGTCATTTTTTTGTGACCAGAGTCGACCAATCAATTGCTCGTAAATTTAAGTCTTCTATGTTGCTTACATTATGTCATCTTCATAATTATAGTCTGTATATAACTACGCGAATCTTTTTTATTGACTTCTTTATCTTCATATATAACTTACTGATTTAAAAAAAATGTCTCAACAATTCATCAATGCATCCACTTCTTCAACTGAAAGTGAAACCAAGGCCTACGGACAATGGTCTTACCAGAGAGAGCTCGCAGCTATTGAAGGCATGATTGAGTTTCGCCCCTTCGAAGCAAAAAGAGGTGAGGTGACTTCTGCTTGGAACAAGATATTCCGAAAAGTAAACAAGGTTGATGGACATTTGAAGCAGCTTAGTGACAACGCTATCAAGAACAGAATAAAAAACTTGATTGAAGACGTTAAAGAGAAACTAAACAATGATCTTACCTACAGAACTGGAAGTAATGATTCAGAAACAACTCTTGAAAACCGAGTACTTGATTTGATCTCTTTGGTAATTAATAATAGCTCATATCTTAATCACTATACTAACTTTTTTAATCCCTTAAAGATGAAGAAGAACGAGGAATCAAAGACCAAAGGCAATGAAGATGCCGCAAAGACCTTGGCTGAGAAACGAAGACTCCAATGTCATGTTGTCTTGCAATCCAGACAAGGAATCAACAAGGGCAAGAAGAGAAGCAAGATAGATGACGATCGTCACAAGTCAGACGATGAAGTGATGAGTTCAGATGAAGTCGAGGACTATATGGGGTATGAGTTACCATTGAAGGAAATTGAAGCCAAGAGGGATTTAAACATTTTGATGAAGACTGTTGAGAAGGAGAGAACTTTGCAGTCGGAGAAATCCAATGTCCTTGAACTGGCTGCAAGTAGCATCGAGAATTATGCAGGTCGCTTGGAGCAAAGCCTCAATGAGCAGAGGCTTATCAACAACAGCCAGAGGATTCTGGTCGGCCAATTGAGTGAATTCTTGCAATCGCAGCAATTCCATCACGAGCAGAACATGCAGATGATAATGCGCTCATATCAGCAAATGCGCAACCTGATGGAAGAGTTCAGGGAAACAATGGCACGCCATAACAACCAAACGTTGATTACGCATCAGTCACCTCCTGCCCCCGCCACTCCTTCTCCTGCCACTCCCACATCTACCACTGTCACACCTACCACACCTACCGCTCCTATTCCTGCTCGTAAAAGCACAAGAAGAAATAAAAAATAAAAAATATACAATCTTACTTTAATTTGATATTTATTCTGCTCGAATTTCATCCATATACTCTTCTAGTGTTGGTGGACTTATACCAAAGTAGCTGCTGGATTGTCCTCCATTGACACAGATGTGTATGTTTTTCATAAGTGTTGCAATCTTATAAAAAAGAGCACATCTACTGAGTAATATTTTTTTGCCCTGGCTTGTACTTAAGAAACGCAAACAAATTGGCGACGTGACCAAACTCCCACTCTACAATTATTCTCAATTTAGACATCACATAATTCGCTTCCTTATCAAGTCTATGCATTTGTGCACCTAACAATGTATCGTAAACAATTCAATTTTGAATAATCCAAAATAAAGTATAGCCTATCGTAGCTGTTTACATACCAGTTCTGAATGGCTTAATCAGAATATCACTCTCTACGTATGCTGGATCACCATAAATTGCGTATAGCTCCCCTCCTGTTTCACGAGGATCCAGACATTTACGAAGATCATCCATAATACCACTGCTGACCATCACAGCTTGATCGTGCATTGCTCCTGCAAACGGTCCACTTAGACTTACTGTTATTCCATCGTGAGTAACAATACCTTGATACTTTAAGCCGTGATATCTCTATTTAAATCTTTAGTAAGGGCCTTAACTGTTTAACATATATTACATACCACATGACCATTGTATAAGATCTCTGGATATTCACTTGGTCTTGCTACTCCATTCAAAGTGCCGTCAACAAACCCAATAACACCCGCAAAGCAGGATCCTGATCCAAAAGTATATCAATGTTAATTTGTCTACAAACCATACCAAATAGTTATGTATATACCTTTTCGCTCTGTTGCTTCAGCAAATCTTTGAAGGTTAAACGAGTGAAGATGCTTTGCGTTAAATGTTATCCCTTCTTCATAGTTCTAATTTAGAATTTCAATCATTGTATTAAATACTGTACCGATAGTCGCTTTATCAATCCCAAAAAGCAACTCCAAATCCAAAAGTCTGGAAGGATATGCCATTCGTCTAAGCATGATAGCCAATGCAAGGTGGCGGTCTAACGAAAAATGCTGGCGTGTATGCTGTCTGAATGACACTTTCTCCGGAAAACCTAAAGCTCTAGATACCATCTTAAGCTCTCTGAAAGTAAATCTAAACAAAGATTTACACACTTCGTTGCTTAACGTAGAAATATCTAGTGTTTGTCAATTATGTAACGCGTAATTCGTTTCGTTACGCTCCAAACGAGCTAATAATTCGTCCTCTTCGTTAAGTCTTTCTTCAACTATATTGATATAATCCTCGTAAGTACGTATGGTAGCATATAGGTAAAGGATTTGGGACATTTTATGTTAAAAAGTGTTTAATAAAAGAGAAAAAGATAAATAAAGTAAGAAAATGTGATGTAATTTCTCACAAAGTGCGTTTACAAAAACGGTAGTGTGGAAATAGTGTGTATTTACACATATGACGTAATATTCATACTCCGAATGTGTAAATTGGAAAAAAATGCCCATTCCTCTCTATTGTCTGAATTTATTCTTCTGCATCACTTTCAGTGCCCTCAACAATATCATCTTTCATAGTGGCAACATCTAAAATTAATTCATCCTGAAGATTCAGTAGATTTGTAAGTATGTATAATTTTATATAAATAAAAGTCGCTTACCAAAGTGCCAACATCCTCTTCCATATTTTGATCCATTATGGTGTTAGATAAGATAATCCCATTCTGTAAATATGACGTTAATGTTTTGAAATGCAAAGAATAAATATATGTGTTATCTCGTCATGATCACTAGCAGCTGCAATATTTGTAGTCAAAGTGTTGCTGTCAACACTCACGACATTGTCACTAGTAGAAGCATAAGCCTCTCGATCTTCTTGCATACGCGAAGAGGTAGCAGATCCTGTATTAAAAATAGCCATTCTGTCAAGTCTTTTTTGAGTTAGACCTGGAAGATCCATCAAACGCTTAGGTCCTGGTCGTGGTGCATGAGGATCTGTTTTTGAACCTGGTTTAGGTCCAGGTTTTTCTTGTAAGCAGCGTCATTTGGGTTAGAAGAACTACCGCCAAACAGTGTAATTTTTTTTGAAATAAGAAGACGAAATATAAAAAAATGTCAAGATTTTTATATGTGAGTTTTGCTGTCGGAGTATTTATTTGTTTACAAGAGAATTTAAAAGCTAAAATTAAAAAAACATTTTTGGGTGTCACCGCAAAATTTCTATCGCGGTCAATTTTTGATCAAATATTAACCAGCAAAAATGCGGTCAATTTTTCACCGTAATCGCGGCGATGGCGGTCATTTTTTTCACCGTAATCGCGGCGATGGCGGTAAATTTCACACATTTTGACCGTAATCTTCGCGAATGCGGTCAATTTTCACACTTTTTGACCGTAATCTTCGCGAATATGGTCAATTTTTACACTTTTTGACCGTATTTATTAATAATGCGATACTATTATTGGTCGTATTTATCATGAATACTATCAATTGTTGTACTATTATTGGTGTCATGAACTTACTCGCCCTGTTTACTGTCTGCATAATGAAAGCATGATCTTAACCCCTTGTGAAACCTTGTCCTATAAATTAATATCAGTATACCTTGTCCGCTACCAAACTCCCTGTAAAACCT